>QNTS01001745.1:173597-191572 GCA_003317085.1 Hucho hucho | reverse complement strand
GTCTGACCTCTGTGATTGCCAACAAGGGTTTTGCCACCAAGTACTAAGTCATGTTTTGCAGAGGGGTCAAATACTTATTTCCCTCATTAAAATGCAATTCCATTTATAAAATTTTTCACGTGTTTTTCTGGATTTTTTTGTTGTTATTCTGTCTCTCACTGTTCAAATAAACCTACCATTAACATTATAGACTGACCATTTCTTTGTCAGTGGGCAAAGTTACAAAATCAGCAGGGGATCAAATCATTTTTTCCCTCACTGTACAAAGCTCTCCCCCGCCCTCCATTTGGCAAATCTGACCATAATTCTATCCTCCTGATTCCTGCTTACAAGCGAAAACTAAAGCAGGAAGTACCAGTGACTCGCTCAATACGGAAGTGGTCAGATGACACGGATGCTACACTACAGGACTGTTTTGCTAGCACAGACTGGAATATGTTCCCGGGATTCATCCAATGGCATTGAGGAATACACCACCTCAGTCATCAGCTTCATCAATAAGTGCATCAATGACGTCGTCCCCACAGTGACTGTACGTACATGTCCCAACCAGAAGCCATGGATTACAGGCAACATCCGCATCGAGCTAAAGGCTAGAGCTGCTTCTTTCAAGGAGTGGGACACTAATCCGGACGCATATAAGAAATCCCGCTATGCCCTCAGACGAACCATCAAACAAGCAAAGCGTCAATCCTACTACACCGGCTCTGACGCTCGTCGGATGTGGCAGGGCTTGAAAACTATTACGGACTACAAAGGGAAACCCATACGCGAGCTGCCCAGTGATGCGAGCCTACCAGACAAACTAAATGCCTTTTTATGCTCGCTTCGAGGCAAGCAACACTGAAGCATGCACGAGCGCACCAGCTGTTCTGCATGTGTGATAATGCTCTCGGTAGCCGATGTGAACAAAACCTTTAAACAGGTCAACATTCACAAAGCCGCTGGGCCAGACGGATTACGAGGACGTGTACTCAAAGCATGCGCCGGCCAACTGTCATGTGTCTTCACTGACATTTTCAACCTCTCCCTGACCGAGTCTGTAATACCTACATGTTTCAAGCAGACTTCCATAGTCCCTGTGCCCAAGCGAAGGTAACCTGCCTAAATGATAACCGCCCCGTGACACTCACGTCGGTAGCCATGAAGTGCTTTGAAAGGCTGGTCATGGCTCACATCAACAGCATCCTCCCGGACACCCGAGACCCACTCCAATTCTTATACCACCCCAACAGATCCACAGATGACACAATCTCAATCGCACTCCACACTGCCCTTTCTCACCTGGACAAAAGAAACACCTATGTGAGAATGCTGTTCATTGACTACAACACCATAGTGCCACGAAGCTCGTCACTAAGCTAAGGACTCTGGGACTAATGCTCCAGATACTCAACTAGTCTAAAGAAGGCCAGTTTTATTGCTTCTTTAATCAGTACAACAGTTTTCAGCTGTACTAACATAATTGCAAAAGGGTTTTCTAATGATCAATTAGCCTTTTAAAATTATAAACTTAGATTAGCTAACACAATGTGCCATTGGAACACAGGAGTGATGGTTGCTGATAATCATCAGTTTCCAGCTACAATAGTCATTTACAACATTAACAATATCTACACTGTATTTCTGATCAATTTGATGTTATTTTAATGGACAAAAAAGTGACCCCAAACTTTTGAACGGTAGTGTATTTATATATTCTTACTCCATTCCTTTACTTAGATTTGTGTGTATTAGGTATTTGTTGTGGAATTGTTACATTACTTGTTAGATATTGCGGCACTGTCGGAACTAGAAGCACAAGCATTTTGCTACACTCGCAATAACATCTGCTAACCATGTGTATGTGACCAATACAATTTGGTTTGATATACACAGGAAACTGTTGAGTGTGAAAAACCCAGCAGAATTGCAGTTCTTGACACAAACCGGTGCACCTGGCACCTACTATCATACCTGTTCAAAGGCACTTAAGTCTTTTCTCTTGTCCATTCACCCTCTGAATGGCACACATACACCATCCATGTCTCAATTGTCTCAAGGCTTAAATATCCTTCTTTAACCTGTCTCCTCCCCTTCATCTACACTGATTGAAGTGGATTTAACAAGTGACATCAATAAGGGATCAGAGCTTTTACCTGGATTCACCTGGTCATTCTGTCATGGAAGGAGAAGGTGTTTTTAATGTTTTGTACACTCCGTGTAGTCTAGCACCCTAACAGCAAGTAGTCTATATAACCCATACAGCAGGCAGATTTCTAGAACCATACAGCAGGTAGTCTAGCACCTTTACAGCAGGTAATCTAAAACATGTACAGCAGGCAGTCTACAACCTGTTCAGGCTGAAGCCAGTAGACAAATCTCTGTGTCCCTGTAACAATCTTCTTCAGCCATGAAAACCTGCTGCTGCTGCAGGAGACCAATGCTGTACGGGAAGAGCTGCATGAGTACCGAAAGGCCGGAGGGGGAACCATCGTAGAAAACACTACCCAGGGTATCGCCCGGGATCTGCCCTGCCTCAAACAGCTGGCCAAGGATACTGGCGTCCACATCATAGGAGGGGCGGGGTACTATGTGGACGCCACCCACTCTGAGGCCACCAGGAAGATGACCGTGGAGAAGGTGGGGGAGGTTTATGATAGTTTGTCTGTGTGAAGGTATACTGGCCAATTTGTAGAAGCCCTGTCTCAGTCAAATGTATCCAAGTGGCTTTGGTCAGCTGTCTCCATCCTGAGGGAGCTATGGACAGTTTGTGTCTATTGTCTGCCACTACTTCCAATGACTAACACCGACTTCTCTCTCCAGCTCACAGACATCATCATCAGTGAGGTTCTCCACGGGGCGGATGGGACCGATATCCGCTGCGGTGTGATTGGAGAGATTGGCTGCAGCTGGCCAATCACGGACAGTGAGAAGAAAGTGCTGCAAGCCACTGCACACGCTCAGACCGAGCTGGGCTGCCCAGTCATCATCCACCCGGGACGGAACCCAGGTGCACCGATTGAGATAGTCCGTCTCCTGCAGGAAGCTGGAGGTGACATCAGCAAGACCGTTATGTCACACCTGGATAGGTGAGAGCTTTCAGGACCCAGAGTGGACTGGTCAGTCATATGGTCAGGAAAAGGTCAAGAGGCCTACATGGGTTTATAATATAGTATAAACAATTATACTTATAAAGCAAGCTTCTACAGTGCATTCGTAAAGTATTCAGACCCATTGACCTTTTCCACATTTTGTTACGTTACTAAGCAAAAAAAAAGGTTAAACATCACAGTATTGAGATCCTTTACTCAGTTCTTTGTTGAAGCACCTTTGGCAGCGATTACAGCCTCGAACCTTCTTGGTTATGATGCTACAAGCTTGACACACCTATATTTGGAGAGTTTCTCCCATTCTTCTCTGCAGATCCTCTCAAGCTCTTGTCCCGAAGCCACTCCTGCGTTGTCTTGGCTGTGTGCTTAGGGTGTGGCTTCCGTCTGGCCACTCTACCATGAAGGCCTGATTGATGGAGGCCACGGTGTTCTTGGGGAGCTTCAATGCTGCAGAAATGTTTTGGTACCCTTCCCCAGATAGGTGCCTCGACACAATCCTGTCTCGGAGCTCTACGGACAATTCCTTGGACCTCATGGCTTGGTTTTTGCTCTGACATATAGACGTGTGTGTCTTTCCAAATCATGTTCAATCAATTGAATTTACCACAGGTGGACTCTAATGAAGTTGTAGAAACATCTCAAGGATGATCAATGGAAAGAAGATGCACCTGAGTTAAATTTAAAGTCTCATAGCAAAGGGTCTGAATACTTCTAAGGTATTTCTGTTTTTTTTTTTATTATACATTTGTAAACATTTCTAAACCTGTTTTCACTTTGTCATTATGGGGTATTGTGTGTAGATTAGATTAAAAAATATATATATTTTAAAGTAAGGCTGTAACCAAATGTGGAAAAAGGGAAGGGGTCTGAATACTTTCCGAATGCACTGTAGCTGTTCAGGAACGTGTTAATGCGTATTGTGGAGAATTTTAATCTGCTGATGCCTCAAAGGTAGCTTCAGTGATGAATGACTAAATTATTCATGTTTTTTTTCCCTAACACAGGACCATATTTGACAATGGAGAGCTGCTGGAGTTTGCAAAGATGGGGAGTTACCTGGAATACGACCTGTTTGGAGCAGAGATGCTGAACTATGCCTATAACCTGGAGGTGGACATGCCCAGTGACAGCCAGAGAGTCAAGGCGTGAGTGCTCTTTGCTACCAAACTACCTACTAGACAACTGCAGCTAAACTAGGTCAATTTGGTTGTCTGTATCTACTTCACGATACTCTACCAAACGTAAAAAGTTAAATAACACCCAATGATTCTGTTTTGATGTGTGTGCGTGCATCAAATCAAACTTTATTTGTCACATGCGCCGAATACAACAGTTGTAGACCTTATCGTGAAATGCTTACTTACAAGCCCTTAACCAACAGTGCAGTTCAAGAAAGAGTTAAGAAAATATTGACCAAATAAACTAAAGTAAAAAAATAAAATAAAAGTAACACAATAAAATAACAACGCGGCTATATACAGGGGGTACCGGTACTGAGTCAATGTGTGGGGGTGCAGGTTAGTCGAGGTTATTTGTACATGTAGGTAGGGGTCAAGTGACTGCATAGATAATAAACAGCGGGTAGCAGCAGTGCAAAAACAAATGGGGGGGGCAGCAATCTAAATAGTCAGGAATGCCATTTTATTAATTGTTCACCAGTCTTATGGCTAGGGGGTAGAAGCTGGACCTAGACTTGGCGCTCCGGTACTGCTTGCAGTGCGGAAGCAGAGAGAACAGTCTATGACTTAGGTGACTGGAGTCTTTGACAATTTATTTTACTTTCCTCTGACATCAACTAGTAAATAGGTCCTGGGTGGCAGGAAGCTTGGCCCAAGTGATGTACTGGGCCGTACGCACTACCCTCTGTAGCGCCTTACGGTCAGATGCCGAGCAGTTGTCATACCAGGTGGTGATGCAACCGGTCAGGATGCTCTTGATGGTGCAGCTGTAGAAATTCTTGAGGATCTGGGGACCATTGCCAAATCTTTTCAGTCTCCTGAGGGGAAAAAGGTGTTTTCGTGCCCTCTAAACGACTGTCTTGGTGTGTTTGGACCATGATAGTTCTATGGTGATGTGAACACCAAGGAACTTGAAACTCTCGACCCGCTCCACTACAGCCCCGTTGATGTTAATGGGAGCCTGTTCGGCCCGCCTTTTCCTGTAGTCCACGATCATCTCCTTTGTCTTGCTCACATTGAAGGTGAGGTTGTTGTCTTGGCACCACACTGCCAGGTCTCTGACCTCCTCCCTATAGGCTGTCTCGTCTCATCGTTGTCGGTAATCAGGCCTACCACTTTTGTGTCGTCAGCAAACTTAATGATGGCGTTGGAGTCGTGTTTGGCCACGCAGTCGTGGGTGAACAGGGAGTACAGGAGGGGACTAAGCACTCACCCCTGAGGTGCCCCGGTGTTGAGGATCAGCGTGGCAGATGTGTTGTTGCCTACTCTTACCACCTGGGGGTGGCCAGTCAGGAAGTCCAGGATCCAGTTGCAGAGGGAGGTGTTAAGTCCCAGGGTCCTTAGCTTAGTGATGAGCTTTGTGGGCACTATGGTGTTGAATGCTGAGCTGTAGTCAATGAACAGCGTTCTCACATAGGTGTTCCTTTTGTCCAGGTGGGAAAGGACAGTTTGGAGTGCGATTGAGGTTGCGTCATCTGTGGATTTGTTGGGGCGGTATGCAAATTGGAGTGGGTCTAGGGTATCTGGGATGATGCTGTTGATGTGAGCCATGACTAGCCTTTCAAAGCACTTCTTGACTACCGACGTGAGTGCTACTGGGCAGCTCACGGCTGGGTTTCGCTTTGTAGTCTATAATAGTTTAAGTCCTGCCACATCCTACAAGCGTCAGAGCCGGTGTAGTAGGATTCAATCTTAATCCTGTATTGACGCTTTGCCTGTTTGATGGTTCGTTTGAGGGCATAGCGGGATTTCTTATATGCGTCCGGATTAGTGTCCCACTCCTTGAAAGCGGCAGCTCTTGCCTTTAGCTCGATGCGGATGTTGCCTATAATCCATGGCTTCGGGTTGGGATATGTACGTACGGTCACTGTGGGGACGATGTTGTCGATGCACTTATTGATGGTATACTCCTCAATGCCATTGGATTAATCTCGGGAACATATTCCAGTCTGTGCTAGCAAAACAGTCCTGTAGTGTAGCATCCGCGTCATCTGACCACTTCCGTATTGAGCGAGTCACTGGTACTTCCTGCTTTAGTTTTTCCTTGTAAACAGGAATTAGGAGGATCAAATTATGGTCAGATTCACCAGATGGAGGGCGAGGGAGAGCTTTGTATGCGTCTCTGTGTGGAGTAAAGGTGGTCCAGAGTTTTATTAGAATTTTTCCTCTGTTTGCACATGTGACATGCTTGTGGAAATTAGGTAAAACGGATTTAAGTATGCCTGCATTAAAGTCCCCACCTCTAGGAGTGCCGCTTCTGGATGAGCATTTTCTTGTTTGCTTTTGGCCTTTATACAGCTGGTTGAGTGCTGTCTTAGTGCCAGCATCGGTTTGTGGCGGTAAATAGATGGCTACAAATAATATAGATAAGAACTCTCTTGGTAGATAGTGTGGTCTACAGCTTATCATAAGGTACTCTACCTCGAGGCTAGCAATACCTCGAGGCTTCTTTAATATTAGACATCACGCACCAGATGTTATTGACAAATAGACACAGACCCCTGCCCCTCGTCTTACCAGACATAGATTCTCTGTCCTGCCGATGCATGGAAAATACCGCCAGCTCTGTATTATCAGTGTCGTCGTTCAGCCACGACTCGATTTGCACGTTGGCCAATAGAATGGATGGTAGTGATGTTTTACTCACTCGCCTGCGAATTCTCAGAAAGCAGCCGACCTTCGCCCCCTTTTTCTCCGTATTTTCTTCACGCCAATGACAGTGATTTGGGCCCGTTCCTGAGAAAGCAGTATATCCTTCGTGTCAGACTCATTAAATAAAAAATATTTGTCCAGTTCGAGGTGAGTAGTCGCTGTTCTGAAGTCCAGAAGTTATTTTTGGTCATAGGAGACAGTAGCAGCAACATTATATACAAAATAAGTTACAAAAAACTAATAAAATGGCACAGTTGGTTAGGAGCCAGTAAAACGGCAGCCATCAGCGCCATTAGACTTGTGTGTGTTTTGTGTGTGTGTGTGTGCACCTCCCGCCCTCTCTAGCTTGGCGTTCCTGGTCCAGGAGGGATATGAGGACAACCTTGTCATTGCCCAAGACATCCACTCCAAGAACCGTCTCACCAAGTACGGAGGGCACGGCTACTCACACATACTGAAGAACATCGTGCCCAAGATGCTGAGGAGAGGGATCAACCAGGCCCAGGTGGACAAGATCCTCATAGACAACCCCAAACGCTGGCTCACATTCAAATGAAGAATCAGATCACCCAGAAGATAGAAAGGCTGCTCCAAAGGCCTTTATCCTTTGCAACAGCTACTGAACTCACAGTAAAAAAAAGTGTTTAAATTTTTTATTACTTGCAAATTACCAAATGCAATTGACGTCAGAAGTTGACAATTTATTCTTGCTACTTGTCTGTTATTTACTGAATTAAAGTGTGCCATTGAGAAGTTAACATTGTTGAACACAAACAACACTCTGATAGCTGAGTGAGGAATAACGTTAAATCAAATATTTTTATTTGTCACACAATACTAGCCATGACTGAATCAAAGCTTCAATTAATGTTTGTGATTAATAATTAATACTGTAAGCAAATAAGTCGTAGACTAAATATAAATGTGGTGCCAATATACACAGAAACCAACTACTTTTATTGACTAGTTTTATTGAAAGCCATAGGAGCTTTGTTTGTAGTAATGACATTTAACAAAGATTCTTTGTGAAAAGTAGTAACGTTGTTCCCGTTAGATTTAATTTTTTTATTGCGGAAAGATATTGGGGTACCAAAAGTTTTCTTTATTAGTATGCTCTGCACTCAAAGCTTGTTAGATGAGTTTTTGTGATGTCACACTGTGACTGGGTGGCTATAGGAGGGGATCTGGTTGGCTGGTAGGTTGTGATGTCACCCAATGGGTTCCTATGGGAGGGAGCTGGTAGGTCATCCGGAAGGACATGGTCTTCCCTTCTGAGAACAGGTGGCATCACAGAGGGACTTCACCACATGAGCAACAACATCACAGCAGACAATACATAACCATTATGTCACTTTAGGACAGTGAGTGATAGGATTTAAAAAGTTAGGGAGTAGGAGTGTCTTTTTCTGATACATCACCAAATCGAACATCATGGTAGCCTGCCAGTCAGAGGAAAGTGTCACCCAGGAATATTTTCTTACCATTTTTAATGCCCTGCTCAAATTAGAACTGACCTGTTGATTTTTACATGAAACTGTACCAAAGTCATTAAAATTGGTTTTGATTTATTTTATCTAGTGGCATGTTTTTCTTCCATATAATGTATCGTTTCCATTTCAAATACTGGCTGTAGGCCTAATTAATCTTAGTGAAGTAGCACTTAATTCATTTTCCAGGAAAAGGTTGAATTGGACTGTGTATGATGATGATGATAGCTCTTTTACACTCATGCAGTAGTCTGATAAAGCAGTAGTAATAGGTCAACACTGCAGTAAGATGCAGACAGAAACTCACAAAACATTACTTCATACAGTATAGTTTTAATCACCTCTGAGTATTATTTCCTATTCTATAGACTAACATGAACTGAGATGCGTTACAAGACAGATTGAAATGAATTGATTAGTTGACCCAATGTCAAAAGCCATGAACAGCAATGAAGCATTAACACCATTCCTGTTTAACCTGCATTAATATTGGCTTATACACATGAAACGTTCACTGATCACCTTCCTTGTTTCCACGTGTCCAAGTTTCTTTATTGGACATTGCATTTTTAATGTTAATTTAAAGGTTCACTTCTGCGTCAAGGTCCCCCAGTTTCTCTGTAACCACCCGTCTTCTAAAACGACAGCGGGTTAACCAATCTAAACGAGAGAATATAGCAGATGAAGTGAATAGCCTAGTTTAGAATAGATGATCTGTTAATCGGCGTAGACTACGAAGCCGGAGAAGGTGCTGTACTTCTTGCCTTACCCCTCTCCAGCTTGATGTAGATCTCACCCCCTGGCTCAAGATGCTGGACGACACTGTTGCTGGCAAAGTCGTAGTTCTGGTCGGCATCTTGGGCGTAGCACTGGAACTTCTGCACCACCGACAGCACCACTCTGATTAATGCAACCCCTTTGGTACGTGCATAAAACTCATCTCATCAAATCCAATTGTATTGGTCACATGCTCCGAATACAACTGGTGTAGACTGTGAAATGCTTGCTTACGAGCCCTTCCCAACGTTGCAGAGTTTAAAAATCATAATACAAATAGTAAAATAGTAACACGATGAGGAATAAAATAAAATACACAAGAATGGGGTACCTGTACCAGATCCATGTGCAGAGGTATTTGAGGTAGATANTATGTACATGAAGGCAGGGTAAAGTGACTAGGTATCAGGATAAATAATCTAATAAAATAAAGAACAGAGTAGCAGCAGCAAATGATGTATTAACGTGTGTGTGTGTTGTGTCGGTAAGCGTGAGTGTGAGTGTGCATATGTAGTGTATGTGAATATGTGGGGGTTTTGTGTGGGAGTGTCAATGTGTTGTGTGTGTGTGTGAGTGAGTGTGTATATGGCTTATATATACAGTGAGGGGAAAAAGTATTTGATCCCCTGCTGATTTTGTACGTTTGCCCACTGACAAAGAAATGATCAGTCTATAATTTTAATGGTAGGTTTATTTGAACAGTGAGAGACAGAAAAACAACAAAGAAAAACGCATGTGAAAAATGTTATAAATTGATTTGCATTTTAATGAGGGAAATAAGTATTTGACCCCCTCTCAATCAGAAAGATTTCTGGCTCCCAGGTGTCCTTTATACAGGTAACGAGCTGAGATTAGGAGCACACTCTTAAAGGGAGTGCTCCTAATCTCAGCTTGTTACCTGTATAAAATGTATTTTCCCAGTTGTCTTGAACTCACTGAAGTCTAAGATTTCCCAGTTACGAGTTTCTAGTTGTTTTGAATGCGGCAGAAGTCATTCTGGCCAATATTCATCCTTCTATGGCCCAATTAATGTTTATCCTTTTAAGCTTGGAAAAGAGACCCTTAAACCCAGACTTTGGACCACACATCCACTCCATGGAATAGCAGGCTAGTGATTGCTTTGCAACGCTTGCAGTTAGCCATTGATTCCTTCCAAACCACTCATTGTTCAGTTTGCGATTTCCAACTTGTTGTGTAATGTTTATGTCCAATGGCCGATGAGAACCGATATGTTTTAGATAATTTCTATTCATATGACAAGGATTGAAAAGGATTTGCCAGTAGATTGTCGACTTGATTCATGATTATGACTGCTTTCTTGCTAGCAAAAATGCTGAAAGTATGATGTTGACATGATCAGTCCAGTCAAAGCTACAGTAGATATAACGTGATTTGACATTTTATCTGTGGACAATGACCTTGAGCCTTCTTAGATGGGCACTTCTAATGTAACTCTATGGCAGCACCCAAGAGGCTTGAATTTTAGAGCTCTACTCGTAGATTTTGCAGTTATGATGTAGTGTCCCCATGGGTGACGGAACAGTGAGCCAATCACGGTGCAACTAGAGAACATTAGCAACCCCTACGCTCCGTATTTTCCGCTCGCTGCCCCAGCAGCACAGAAATCAAATCAAATGTTATTGGTCACATACACATATTTAGCAGAATTTAGCAGATGTTATTGCAGGTGTAGCGAAATGCTTGTGTTCCTAGCTCCAACAGTGCAGTAATGTCTAACAATTCACAACAATACACACACATCTGAAAGTAAAATAATGGAATTAAGTAATATATAAATATTAGGATCGTCGGAGTGGCATTGACTAAAACACAGTAGAATAGAATACAGTATATGCATATGAAATTAGTAAAGCAGTATGTAAACATTATTAAAGTGACCAGTGATTCCATGTCTAAGGTGCAGGGTTGAGTATCCGGGTGGTAGCCAGTTAGTGATGGCTATTTAACAGTCTGATGGCCTTGAGATAGAAGCTGTTTTTAGTCTCTCCGTCCCAGATTTGATGCACCTGTACTGACCTCGCCTTCAGGATGATAGCGGGGTGAACAGGCCGTGGCTCGGGTGGTTGATGTCCTTGATGATCTTTTTCGCCTTCCTGTGACTACGGGTGCTATAGGTGTCCTGGAGGGCAGGCAGTGTGTGCCCGGTGATGTGTTGGGCTACTGCACCACCTTCTGGAAAGCCCTGCGGTTGCGGGCGGTGCAGTTGCCGTACCAGGTGGTGATATAGCCCGACAGGATGCTCTCAACTGTGCATCTGTAAAAGTTTGTGAGGGTCTTAGGGGCCAAGCCAAATTTATTCAGCCTCCTGAGGTTAAATAGGCGCTGTTGCGCCTTCTTCACCGCACTGTCTGTGTGGGTGGACCATTTCAGATCATTAGTGATGTGTACGCCGAGGAACTTGAAGCTTTCCACCATCACTGCGGTCCCATCGGTGTGGATAGGGGAGTGCTCCCTCTGCTTTCTCCTGAAGTCCACGATCAGCTCCTTCATTTTGTTAATGTTGAGGGAAATGTTATTTTCCTGGCACCACTCCGCCAGGGCCCTCACATCCTCCCTGTAGACTGTCTCGTCATTGTTGGTAATCAGGCCTACTATGGTTGTGTCATCTGAAAACTTGATGATTGAGTTGGAAGCGTGTGGCCACGCAGTCATGGGTGAACAGGGAGTACAGGAGGTGGCTGAGTATGCACCCTTGTGGGGCCACTGTGTTGAGGATCAGTGAAGTGGAGGTGTTGTTTCCTACCTTCACCTGTGGGCAGCCTGTCAGGAAGTCCAGGACCCAGTTGCATAGGGCGGGGTTCAGACTCAGGGCCCCGAGCTTGATGATGAGCTTGGAGGGTACTATGGAGTTTAAGGCTGAGTTATAGTCAATGAACAGTATTCTTACATAGGTATTTCTCTTGTCCAGGTGAGATACGGCAGCGTGCAGTTCAATGGTGATTGCATCGTCTGTGGATCTATTGGGGCGGTAAGTATTTTGAAGTGGGTCTAGGGTGTCATGTAAGGTAGAGGTGATATGATCCTTAACTAGCCTCTCAAAGCACTTCATGATGACAGAAGTGAGTGCTACAGGGCGATAGTCATTTAGTTCAGTTACCTTGGATTTCTTGGGTACAGAAACAATGGTGGACATCTTGAAGCAAGTGGGGACAGCAGACTGGGATAGGGAGAGATTGAATATGTCCGTAACCACTCCAGCAAGCTGGTCTGTACATGCTCTGAGGACGTGGCTAGGGATGCCATCTGGGCAGGCAGCATTGCGAGGGTTAAGACGCTTAAATGTCTTACTCACGTCGGCCACAGAGAAGGAGAGCCCACAGTTCTTGGATGCGGACTGTGTCGATGGCACTGTGTTATCCTCAAAGCGGGCAAAGAAGGTGTTTAGTTTGTCTGGGAGCAAGACATCGGTGTCCGCGACATGGCTGGTGTTCCCTTTGTAATCCGTGATTGTCTGTGGACCCTGCCAGATACGTCTCATGTCTGAGCCGTTGAATTGCGACTCCACTTTGTCTCTGTACTGACGTTTTGCCTGTTTGATTGCCTTACAGAGGGAATAACTACACTGTTTGTATTCTACCATATTCCCAGTCACCTTGCCATGGTTAAATGCGGTGCTTCACGCTTTCAGTTTAGCACAAATGCTGCCATCTATCCCCGGTTTCTGGTTTGGGTAAGTTTTAAGTCACAGTGGGAACAACATCCCCTATACACTTCCTTATAAACTCAGTCACCGTGTCCGTGTATACATCAATGTTATTATCCGAGGCAACCCGGAACATATCCCAGTCTGGTGATCAAAACAGTCTTGAAGCATGTATTCTGATTGGTCAGACATGTGCTGAATGGACCTTAGCATGGGTACTTTCTGTTTTAGTTTCTGTCTATATGAAGGGAGGAGCAAAATGGAGTCGTGATCTGATTTGCCGAAGGGAGGGCAGGGGAAGGCCTTGTATGCATCCCGGAAGAGAGAATAGCAGTGGTCAAGTGTTTTCCCAGTGCGAGTACTACAGTCAATGTGTTGATAGAACTTCGTGAAAGCACTGAGCTAGGCTGAAACACCTGCATTTTGTAGCTGCCTTACTCAAGAAAGCAAAAGAGAGACCATGTTTGTTTACGGCTTTATTAACGCAATTATTATATTTTTTTTTACACCGTTTGCAAACTGACATTTGACATGTATTAATGCCAAAATAACATGCAAAACAGGCTAAATAAATATTTTTAAATTTTATTTGCTAAATAGGTGGGGATCAAATACACATTAGCTAGGTTTCCATCCAATTAGTGACAGATTTTCATGCGAATATTATAAAATCGCGCTTTTTTCCATCAGATACAGTTGAAGTCGGAAGTTTACATACACTCACTGGTCACCCCCAAAGCCAATTCTTCCTTTGGCCGCCTTTCCTTCCAGTTCTCTGCTGCCATTGACTGGAACGAACTGCAATAATCACTGAAGGTGGAGACTCATATCTCCCTCTCTAGCTTTAAGCACCAGCTGTCAGAGCAGCTCACAGATCACTGCACCTGTACATAGCCCATCTGTAAATAGCCCATCCAACTACCTCATCCCCATACTATATTTATTTATTTATTTATCTTTCTCCTTTGCACCCCAGTAACTCTACTTGCACATTAATCTTCTGCACATCTACCATTCCAGTGTTGCAAATCAATCCCATAACAACAGCAAAGGACCTTGTGAAGATGCTGGAGGAAACGGGTACAAAAGTATCTATATCCAAAGTAAAACGAGTCCTATATCGACATAACCTGAAAGGCCGGTCAGCAAGGAAGAAGCCACTGCTACAAAACTGCCATAAAAAAGCCAGACTACGGTTTGCAACTACACATGGGGACGAAGATCGTACTTTTTGGAGAAATGTCCTCTGGTCTGATGAAACTGTTTGGCCATAATGACCATCTTTATGTTTGGACGAAAAAGGGGGAGGCTTGCAAGCCAAAGAACACCATCCCAACCGTGAAGCACCGGGGTGGCAGCATCATGTTGTAGGGGTGCTTTGCTGCAGGAGGGTCTGGTGCACTTCACAAAACAGATGGCGTCATGAGAGAGGAAAATTATGTGGATATATTGAAGCAACATCTCAAGACATCAGTCAGGAAGTTAAAGCTTGGTCGCAAATGGTCTTCCAAATGGACAATGACCCCAAGCATACTTCTAAAGTTGTGGCAAAATGGCTTAAGGACAACAAAGTCAAGGTATTGGAGTGGTCATCACAAAGCCCTGACCTCAATCATATAGATTTGTGGGCAGAACTGAAAAAGTGTGTGTGAGCAAGCAGGCCTACAAACCTGACTCAGTTACACCAGCTCTGTCAGGAGGAATGGGCCAAAATCCACCAAACGTTTTGTGGGAAGCTTGTGGAAGGCTAAAGAAATAAAAGCTGAAGTAAATCATTCTTTCTACTATTATTCTGACATTTCACATTCTTAAAATCAAGTGGGGATCCTAACTGACCTAAGACAGGGAATTTTTACTAGGATTAAATTTCAGGAATTGTGAAAAACTGAGTTTAAATGTATTTGGCTAATGTGTATGTAAACTTCTGACTTCAACTGTATGTGTTTCCTTCAAATTGACTTGTTGAGGATAAAAGGCTGTGCGTGAGGACGTTGCGTACATAAAACGATCTTTTGCAGTTAAATAAAAAAATACAAGTTAAATGGGTTTCCATCGCATTTTCTAATAAAAATGTTGCATTATATAGCGAGTGTGTCCACTCTGGTACTGGCACGTGCACTCTAGCCTCCAGCTCACCGATGGGCCAACAGTGCAGGTATATAGCCTACCCTACATTATGATATTATTATGGACAAAAGAGCGATATTATTTTTATTTGTCAATAGGCAGCAAAGCATCAATGATCATGTCACCAGAATAACATCCTGGATATGTATTGGAAAAGAGAATCAAGTTCATCACCTTGCTCTTTCACCACCCTGTGAAGTTCATAATTTATTTAATCTGTAGCCTAATAAACTGCATGCTTTCCTGACGAGTCGCACTGGGAGGACCACACAATGTCATCTCGTGACTCCAACTTTACTTCGATTTGATGGTTATTATATCAATATTCTCGCATAATTAATTTTACCCGCATAAAACGATTCCAACTTGTCTACCATATTTTGTTTTGTTGTCGTTTGGAAAGTTTACCGACAAGTGTTCTGTTTCCATCAGGCCTGTCATTAAAAAATATCTGACATGTAGGCTCTAACGAATACGCAGGTGAGTTCAATAATAATAAACATGACGAAAATACAAAATAGGAGACATGTACTGAACGCAACCAAAACCAATACTGCCTCATGACTGAGGCTAAAAAGGGCTATATTGGAGGGAGTGTAATCAGGGTGGTGATGAAGTCCAGGTGTGCTTAACGATGGGGAGCAGGTGGTTAGTAGATGGCAACTTCGAGCTCTGGAGGAAGGAAGCAGGAGTAGGTGTGACATAGGCCTACTTTACTTGCTTAAAAAGGTTGGAAACCTGGTTAGTGAAAGATAAAATAACTGGATAAACTACCTCTGAATGATAACGCAATCACCCAAAAGACAGCAGAGAGATCAGTTCATTAATTGAAGTTGTTCAGATATTAAATTCAGTCTTGGGATGAGACATGAAACAGATTGTCCTAAACATTTGTCTCATCTACATTTTTTAAGTCACTAACAAAAGTTAGAGTTGATCTAATATTTTGTCGTTTTGAAAAGATTATATATACAGTTGAAGTCGGAAGTTTACATACACCTTAGCCAAATACATTTAAACTCAGTTTTTCACAATTCCTGACATTTAATCAAATAAAAATTCCCTGTCTTAAATCAGTTAGGATCACCACTTGATTTTAAGAATGTGAAATGTCAGAATAATAGTAGAGAGAATTATTTATTTCAGCTTTTATTTCTTTCATCACATTCCCAGTGGGTCAGAAGTTTACATACACTCAATTAGTATTTGGTAGCATTGCCTTTAAATTGATTAACTTGGGTCAAACGTTTCAGGTAGCCTTCCACAATCTTCCCACAATAAGTTGGGTGAATTTTGGCCCATTCCTCCCGACAGAGCTGGTGTAACATGAGTCAGTTTTGTAGGCCTCCTTGCTCGCACACACTTTTTCAGTTCTGCCCACAGATGTTCTATAGGATTGAGGTCAGGGCTTTGTGATGGCCACTCCAATACCTTGACTTTGTTGTCCTTAAGCCATTTTGCCACAACTTTGGAAGTATGCTTGGGGTCACTGTCTATTTGGAAGACCCATTTGTGACCAAGCTTTAACTTCCTGACTGATGTCTTGAGATGTTGCTTCAATATATCCACATAAATTTCTTACCTCATGATGCCATCTATTTTGTGAAGTGCACCAGTCCTTCCTGCAGCAAAGCACCCCCACAACATGATGCTGCCACCCCGGTGCTTCACGGTTGGGATGGTGTTCTTTGGCTTGCAAGCCTCCCCCTTTTTCGTCCAAACATAACGATGGTCATTATGGCCAAACAGTTCTATTTTTGTTTCATCAGACCAGAGGACATTTCTCCAAAAAGTATGATCTTTGTCCCCATGTGCAGTTGCAAACCGTAGTCTGTTTTTTTTTATGGTGGTTTTGTAGCAGTGGCTTCTTCCTTCCTGAGCGGCCTTTCAGGTTATGTCGATATAGGACTCGTTTTACTGTGGATATAGATACTTTTGTACCTGCTTCCTCCAGCATCTTCACAAGGTCCTTTGCTGTTGTTCTGGGATTGATTTGCACTTTTCGCACCAAAGTACGTTCATCTCTAGGAGACAGAACGCGTCTCCTTCCTGAGCGGTATGATGGCTGCGTGGTCCCATGGTGTTTATACTTGCGTACTATTGTTTGTACAGATGAACGTGGTACCTTCAGACATTTGGAAATTGCTCCCAAGGATGAACCAGACTTGTGGAGGTCTACAATTTTTTTTCTGAAGTCTTGGCTGATTTCTTTTAATTTTCCCATGATGTCAAGCAAAGAGGCACTGAGTTTGAAGGTAGGCCTTAAAATACATCCACAGGTACACCTCCAATTGACTCAAATGATGTCAATTAGCCTATCAGAAGCTTCTTAAGCCATGACATAAATTCCTGGAATTTCCCCATCTGTTTAAAGGCACAGTCAACTTAGTGTATGTAAACTTCTGAACAACTGGAATTGTGATACAGTGAATGAAAAGTGAAATAATCTGTAAACCATTGTTGGAAAAATTACTTGTGTCACTTCCTACTTCAACTGTATAATCTAAGTAAATTAGATCTATAAACATTTCATATATATATATACCATTAGGGGAGCCTAAAGATATATAATCAGTTTTGAATAAAGCAGTAGCATTTAAGGTGAGTGTGTTTGGGGGAAACTGCCCCCCGCTAATCCAATGCAAATCAATGGTACCTCAATTAGCAATTTCCATATCATGTCCAAATCATCTACAATTAACTTAATTGAGTTAAACAGTCATTTTTCTTTAGGATTATTTGGACATGGTTTGGCACGAAAATTACAAGAGGCACCTTACATCAAAACCTCATCATAGTGAGGATATTAATAGTGAGATGTGCAATGATTTAACTAATTAAAAGGAGTCAGAGTAAATAAGTATTTTAACAATTAATAATCTGTCCTGTTTGTTGGATGTCCACATTGTTCAAAGGATGTAGGCCTAACCACCATGGTGCTTTTCACACAATCAGCTCTTTCTGCAGAATCTTTACATGGATATGTGTCAAAGTGTAT
>QNTS01001745.1:137948-163464 GCA_003317085.1 Hucho hucho | reverse complement strand
TCTCTCTCTCTCTCTCTCTCTCTCTCTCGGAGGACCTGAGCATTAGGACCATTCCTCAAGGCCTACCTGGCCTGATGACTCCTTGATGTCCCGAGTCCACCTGGCCGTGCTGCTTCTCCAGTTTCAACTGTTCTGCCTGTTTTATGAACATTTTAAAATCTTGTCCATGTTCTGTTATAATCTGCACCCGGCACAGCCAGAAGAGGACTGGCCACCCCTCACAGCCTGGTTCCTCTCTAGGTTTCTTCCTAGGTTTTGGCCTTTCTAGGGAGTTTTTCCTAGCCACCGTGCTTTTACACCTGTATTGCTTGCTGTTTGGGGTTTTAGGCTGGGTTTCTGTACAGCACTCTGTGACATCAGCTGATGTAAGGGGGGCTTTATAAATAAATTTGATTTGATTTGATTGTGGAGGCCAGGTCATCTGATGCAGCAGTCTATCACTCTCCCTCTTGGTCAAATAGCCCTTACACAGCCTGGATGTGTTGGGTCATTGTTCTGTTGAAAAACAAATGATAGTCCCACTAAGCGCAAACCAGATGGGATGGCGTATCGCTGCAGAATGCTGTGGTAGCCATGCTTGTTTTTGCTAAAAGTATTAGTATATTATTGATCGATTGACTATGACTTTTCAGATCACCCAGTAGTGCTATCTGCAGGGTTAGCTACAAGTAAATATTGCAATTCTTCAGCCATTCCTGGATCTGTGACCAAAAACAAGCTACATATTGATCAAATCAAATGATCTAATGACTATGTCTCTTCGCAGAAAAATCTGCAGAGCTGGGAAGGTTGTATATAAATAACATTCTATTGGTTGCAAGAATTTTGTATAATAATTTAAAAAAATTCTACGTTTTGAATCCGCCGTCGTTTTGCGTATCAGTTCATAAACCGTGTGCCATGGATTCGGTACGTCAAAAATTTCTTCCCAACTATTTTGCAATCTATATAGCACGGCTGTCATTCTTTTGGTCCTTAAATGAAACTCGTATACTTTTTTAGTTATGACAATTTTGGTGTTTAATGCAGGGCCGTCAGACAAGTTCCTTACTTTTTCCCCCCTTCCATTTTTGCTGTAATTCTGCAGGGAGTTGGTTGAAATTTTGGGTAGAGCAGACATTTCCATGTGTTTTTGTTTGCTGCATGTGTCACATTACTCCATTTATGATATAATTTACAAAGATTATACATTTTTTAAACATTCTTTAAAAAAAATGTTTTTTTATCAATTAGAATATTTGAGTTTAACCACAATATTTGCTGTATTATTTCTCTGTATTTTCTGGTAGATTAAATTGAAATTGCAAATATACAGGTTGCCTTTGTCATCCTACTCTGACCAAGGTCAGATCAAACGAGTTGATGGCGACTGTGTAAAACAAGTTCACCCAATTCAATTAGTGAGGACAGGGATGTGTGGCTGACTGGACGTATCTAGCTGTGAGGGGAGATTGTAAGGCCTACAGAAAGACGAAGAGGTGGTTAATTAGGAAAGGGGCTCTGCTTTGTCAGGGATAATGAATGTTGGCAGCCACTGTAGAGGACAGGAGCGAGAAAGAGCTTTACAGACTAAAAGCTCTGCCCCTCCCTCAAGAAATAAAGTATATGTCCAACAATATCTTGATCATTGTAGATAATAGCCATAGCATGGTGGTTATACAGTAAATAAATTCACGTGACATCATTAGAGATAATATTAACAGGAACTGAACTCTCAATAAAACCTGTGAAAGCAGGCCAGCCCTCAAGGAGAACTCGGGACAACCTCTCCCGGGGTGTGTGTGTGTGTGTGTGTGTGTGTGTGTGTGTGTGTGTGTGTGTGTGTGTGTGTGTGTGTGTGTGTGCGCGCGTACAGTAGGCTCCTGACTCACTCCCCATGATAACTGCCATGAGCTGTTGTTGTCTTCATAATTCTACAAATCCCTGACAGCATTTATTTTATTTTCATTCTCCTGCTATTCAAAACCTGGTCTCTGATTCTTCTCCCTGCTGTCTCCTCTTTGTCCCTGTTTCCCATGAATTTGGTCTAAAGAAAGGTATGCTACTCAATTGAAAGTCAAGGACATTCTTTGTAGTAGATGTATGGCGTGTGACAAGTGTGCCCTCTTGTGGAATTCTAGCACTATGGCAGAAAGTTCCACAAAAAAAAGAGGCAAAAGTTTTATATTTATTTAGCAAATATAATAAAATCATATTTCAATTAAAATCATTAAGTGAAAGCTTCTCTTACATAATACTATCCTATACAGTACCTTTCTACAATACTGACAAAACATTTTTTACAGAGTCTGGAAATAATCTAGTAGCTCTTTCCGTTTCATCATTTCATACACTACTACTAGTCCAGCGTAGCTCAGTTGGTAGAGCATGGCGCTTGTAACGCCAGGGTTGATTCCCACGGGGGACCAGTATGAAAATGTATGCACTTGCCACTGTTAGTTGATCTGGATAAGAGCGTTTGCTAAATGACTAAAATGTACTGTACCATCATACTGGCCTTGACTTGTGTGATCACGACACACACCCTCTCTCCAACACAAGCGCGCGCACGGACACACAATTGAGATGACAATGAACATCAATTCAATCAAGTTATATATGTCAGATAAATCTGGAAAAAAAAACTACAGCTCTAATCCTGATTTGTAAAAACTAAATCTCCTTGGTGTTCACAACCACTACATTTTTACATGTACAGTCTGTGAGTCCACCATTTCTTGGAATCTTGTAGGCCTAGGAGTTAAAGTGCATTGTCAAGGTGACCGAAGACAGAGGCACTAGTAGAGTAGGCACTTATTGACAGATGATTTCTGATAGGTTGGCTGGTAGACTGTGCACATATTGGTCTGTGTCCTATTCTCTTCTGATTTGGTGAAAGTTAGGAAGTTAAGGAGGATGATTAAGAGTACTGCTGAGTGAATTTCTGGTGGAATTCATTCACTTTAGCCAGTAAGATCTTCAGCTTGTCTGTGGGCGGCAGAATGGTCATTCTGGATTAAGGAGGGAGAAAATGAAAGAGAACATCATTAAAGAGCTGTAAAATAAATAATATACTCCACACCTTGGTAATCTACTACAGCTTGGACTTTGAACAAAAAGCAGTGCATTGGAAATGATTGATGACAGACGTTACTTATGTTGTATTCATTCCTACTTTGGGATGTACATCAAAAAGATCCAGTTTCACCATAACGTACTATACCCATTTTACGGTGAGAGAGGTTGTGATAACATGTTTGAGTAAACTGGGTTGGCCATACCTGAAGTGGTAGGTCCCATCTTTCTGTCCAAAGCCACTTCCCGGCACCAGACAGATGCCAGTCTCCTCCAACATCTTCATACAGTAGAACATGTCTGGTGCCTGGCCCAGAGCCTGGAGAGAGAAGCACAAATTACAGTATTAAAGCATATGTGAATTACGGTATTGGGGTAGGTTCACACGTCCATAGAGTAAGTATTTCACAACCAGATTTTTACAAAAGGATTTTGTTAAAAAAAATTATTGCTTAATGTTTTTAGCCCTTTTTATTAAAGCTTTTTCTTTTAATGGTTGCTCACAATGTACAGACCTTTGTGATTTTACGTTTGTAAACGAAAAGCGCTCTACAAATGCAATTTATTATTATTATTAAAATAAATGGAAATACATTTCCTGAATTTGACTTGTTTCAGTTCCTAACAGCAGAGCAGAAGTAATTAGGGCTGACTAACCTTCGCATCCTTGATGGCTTTCTGAGGCAGGCTGATGTTGGGGAATGAATACATGGCTCCCTGGACAGGGTTACAGGTGATCCCAGGTACAGTGTTCAGAATTTCCTCTGTCAACTTGGCCTTCTCTGCCAGCAGACTGAGGGTTGCTGTTCGCTCCTGGACACAGGGAAGACGGTGTTTGTGGGTGTGTTTGATTGCCGAATAGGCCACATACAGTGAGGTCCGAAATTATACACCCTTCACAAAGATGAGCAAATTGAATTATTTCTACATTGTAGAATTATAGTGAATACTTTAAAACTATGAAATAACACATATTGAATCATGTAGTAACCAAAAAGGTGTTAAACAAATCAAAATATATTTTATATTTGAGATTCTTCAAAGTAGCCACCCTTTGCCTTGATGACAGCTTTGCACATTCTTGGCATTCTCTCAACCAGCTTCATGAGGTAGTCAACTGGAATGTATTTCAATTAACATGTGTGCCTTGTTAAAAGTTGATTTGTGGAATTTCTTTCCTTCTTAATGCATTTGAGCCAAATCAGTTGTGTTGTGACAAGGTAGGGGTGGTATACAGAAGATAGCCCTATTTAGGAAAAGACCAAGTCCATATTATAGCAAGAACAGCTCAAATAAGCAAAGAGAACCGACAGTCCTTCATTACTTTAAGATATTTTTTCTTCTTTCTTTACCTTTATTTAACTAGGCAAGTCAGTTAAGAACAAATTATAATTTACAATGACAACCTATTCCAGCCAAACCCGGACGACGCTGGGCCAATTTTGCGCCGCCCTATGGGACGTCCAATCACGGCCGGATGTGATACAGCCTGGATTCAAACTAGGTACTGTAGTGACGCCTCTTGCACTGAGATGCAGTGCCTTAGACCGCTGCGCCACTCAGGAGCCCAATGAAGGTCAGTCAATCCGGAACATTTCAAGAACTTTGAAAGTTTCTTCAAGTGCAGTCGCAAAAACATTGAGCACTATGATGAAACTGGCTCTCATGAGGACCGCCACAGGAAAGGAAGACCCAGAGTTACCTCTGCTGCAGAGGATAAGTTCATTAGAGTTAACTGCACCTCAGATTGCAGCCCAAATAAATGCTTCACAGAGTTCAAGTAACAGACACATCTAAACATCAACTGTTCAGAGGAGACTGCATGAATCAGGCCTTCATGGTCGAATTGCTGCAAAGCAATGGACATTAGACCAGTGGAAATCTGTCCTTTGGTCTGATGAGTACAAATTAGATTTTTGGTTCCAACCGTTGTGTCTTTGTGAGATGCAGAGTAGGTGAATGGATGATCTCCGCATATGTGGTTCCCACCGTGAAGCATGAAGGAGGAGGTGTGATGGTGTGGGGATGCTTTTCTGGTGACACTATCTGTGATTTATTTCGAATTCAAGGCACACTTAACCAGCATGGCTACCACAGAATTCTGAAGCAATACGCCATCCCATCTGGTTTGCTCTTACTTGGACTATCATTTGTTTTTCAACTGGACAATGACCCAAAACACACCTCCAGGTTGTGTAAGGGCTATTCGACCAAGAAGGAGAGTGATGGAGTGCTGCATCAGATGACCTGGCCTCCTCAATCACCCTACCTCAACCCAATTGAGATGGTTTGGGATAAGTTGGAACGCAGAGTGAAGGAAAAGCAGTCAACAAGTGCTCAGCATATGTGGGAACTCCTTCAAGACTGTTGTAAAAGCATTCCAGGTAAAGCTGGTTGAGAGAATGCCAAGAGTGTGCAAAGCTGTCATCAAGGCTAATGGTGGCTCCTTAGAAGAATTTAATTATACATATATATTTTTTATTTAACCTTTAATCTCAATGTGTTATTTCATAGTATTGATGTCTTCACTATTATTCTACAATGTAGTAAAAATAAAGAAAAACCCTTGAATGTGTCCATACTTTTGACTGGTACTGTATATTGTATGCAAAAAAAAATACAATTGCCTAGAGAAAGCATAAATTAATGTTTTTTTCCATCAAAAATTGACTCTCATACGTTACTAATACATCACCTTGCGAGGATAACGGCACTGAGCCTTTTTATAAAATGTTTTATGAGTCTGAGAACACATTGGAAGGAATCTTAGATCATTCCTCCATACAGAATCCTTCCAGATCCTTGATATCCTTCGTCTGTGATTATGGACTGACCTCTTCAATTCAAACCACAGGTTTTCAATGGGTTTCAAGTCTGGAGACAGAGATGGCCATTGCAAAATGTAAACTTTGAGACCAATTAACAATTTATTTGTGGATTTTGATGTGTGCTTGGGGTTATTGCCTTGCTGAAAGATCCACTTGCGGCCAAGTTTCAGCCTCCTGGCAGAGGCTAACAGGTTTTTGGATAACATGTCTTGGTACTGGGTAAAGTTCATGATGCCGTTGACCTTAACAAGGGCCCCAGTACCAGTGGAAGCAAAATACCCCCATAATATCAAAGATCGACCACCAGATTTTACAGTAGGTATGGGGTTCTTTTCTGCTCATGAATTCTCATTTCGACACCAAACCCACCACTGGTGTGCGTGGCCAAATTTTCATGTAATTTGCTCAAAGCACCAGTTCCAATCTAAGTGCCAATGCCATTTAGCAAACTCCAGGCATTTACATTTGTTAGATGACGTGAAAATAGAGCTCTAAGGCCACACACAGCCGTGGTGGGTTTGGCATCTAAATGAGAATGCAGAAAAGAACCCCATACCTACTGTAAACTATGGTGGTCTATCTTTGATGTTATGTGGTTTGAATTGAAGAGGGAAATCCATAAGCGTAGACGAAGGATATCAAGGCAGAGGCAACCATTTTGAAAACAGGGGTGTCAATAATTTTTACCCCTACCTTTTTTAGAAAAACGTTTTACTTGTTAAACAAAATCTATACTAATTTTATTAGTATAAAATAATATAATTTCCCAATTTTTTTGGAGCACACAATGTTGCTCAGTATTTGTTTTATTTATTCATACAGTCATTTTTGCCATCTTTATCAAGGGTGTCAATCATTTCGGACCCCACTGTATATTAAATATGTGTCCCTATCAATGTTAACAGTCCGGTAAGTGCTAAATGACCATATAACCAAATTATTACCTTCATGAAGGTGGTGTAGGAAGGTTCTCCTGGCTGTGGGGAGTTGACCACCAGGTCCATTAGAGCCTGACCAGGGACGGGGGGACACAGTCTGACCGACACCAGCTTAGTGAGCTGGGCTTTCACCTCTGGGTCCATGTTGATCACCTCCATGTAACCCCCACGGAAACCACACCTGGGAAAGCAAAGGGGGGAGACCAGTTACAGTACAGTGGTTCATAAGGCAACACATCACCGTACCATTACCAAATCTACTGGTGATACAGTATATACTGGTTTAAATTAAGTCATATAATGGTTGATATGTCAAGTCAGGTTACTGAACATTGCTCTTGAGGTTTCTACAGAAAATAATGCAGATTCATACTCAGTCCTCTTGGCCTGTTTGTATA
The DNA here is from genome assembly GCA_003317085.1 of Hucho hucho. NCBI lineage: Eukaryota > Metazoa > Chordata > Actinopteri > Salmoniformes > Salmonidae > Hucho > Hucho hucho. The sequence goes on along the minus strand of QNTS01001745.1, from coordinate 156,246 downwards.
TTGGTTGTGAACGGTTCAGGGTATGAGCATGAAAGAGCGAGAGAGGGAGAAAATGTCTTACTCTCCCATGTAGCACTTGGAGGTGGAGTGGAAAGATGCCAGTTCTACAGTGTTCGAGTACTGTGGTCCCAACTCAAACAGCACCTTCTTAAAGGAGTGGAACTGGCAACCCTCCGCATACACATTATCCTGGTACACCTGAGGGACAGGAGAGGAGAGAAGGGGATGTTAGTAGTATACGTAAAGGTAAGCACAGTTGAAATTGTGTTTATGAGGAGGATCAGGATGGTATTGGTAAGGGACAGATCTAAATTTACTAGGGGGAAGGGGGAGGCTGGTCCAACTCAAGCTGTCATAAAAGAAAATGCACCCCCCTCCCCAAAGTTTTTTTGTTTTTTACATGACCCTCCCCTTGTACTGTCAAATCTAATTAACACCCTCCCCCCTCATAGAATTACCTCAAAATAATGTTTTGGACCGCAAATAACAATAACTGTAGCGACCCTGTGTTTATAAACGTGGATATCTACTTTGCTTTTTTTGTCACAGTCAATGCCACACAGGGCTACGGGCCAGAAGGTTCGCCGACCACCACACAGGAGCTCACTCTCCCTGCCTGGTCCATCACACTACGATCAGAGCCGGTTGCAGACAATGATAAGCTAGGGGGAAATCAGATTTTCAACATTTTGATGACATATTTATAATAACATAAAATATACGCAATACATTTTCCACCAACATGTTTCTGTGCCAATGCACTACACAACCAATAAACAAAACATACCGGCACTTCAATATCATAGTCTATTTATTGTGGTGTTGAAAATGCAAACTATGTCAATCATGGAAAACAGAAAACACATCCTTCCCTATCTTGCAGGCTTGCCCAAGGCTTGGCTTGACAATCTCTGAATGTCATTAAACTTTTGAGTGTTTTGTAACAGATGCCTCTTTCCATTCACTTAGGACATCTAATTTGTGCAAGACAACTAATTTTTACAACAATTGTTTACAGACAGATTATTTCACTTATAACTCACTGTATCACAATTCCAGTGGGTCAGAAGTTTGCATACACTAAGTTGACTGTACCTTTAAAAAGCTTGGAAAATTCCAGAAAAGGATGCCATGGCCTTAGAAGCTTCTGATAGGCTAATTGACATCATTTGAGTCAATTGGAGGTGTACCTGTGGATGTATTTCAAGGCCTACCTTCAAACTCAGTGCCTCTTTACTTGACATCATGGGAAAATCAAAATAAATAAGCCAAGACCTCAGAAAAGAATTGTAGACCTCCACAAGTCTGGTCCAACACCTGAAGGTACCATGCTCATCTGTACAAACAATAGTACGCAAGTATAAACACCATGGGACCACACAGCCGTCATACCGCTCAGGAAGGAGACGCGTTCTGTCTCCTAGAGATTAACGTACTTTGGTGCGAAAAGTGCAAATCAATCCCAGAACAACAGCAAAGAACCTTGTGAAGATGCTGGAGGAAACAGGTACAAAAGTATCTATATACTCCACAGTAAAACGAGTCCTATATCGACATAACCTGAAAGGCCGCTCAGCAAGGAAGAAGCCACTGCTACAAAACCGCCATAAAAAAGCCAGACTACGGTTTGCAACTGCACATGGGGACAAAGATCATACTTTTTGGAGAAATGTCCTCTGGTCTGATGAAACAAAAATAGAACTGTTTGGCCATAATGACCATCATTATGTTTGGACGAAAAAGGGGGAGGCTTGCAAGCCGAAGAACACCATCCCAACCGTGAAGCACGGGGGTGGCAGCATCATGCTTTGCTGCAGGAGGGACTGATGCACTTCACAAAATAGATGGCCTCATGTGGAAGGAAAATTATGTGGATATATAGAATCAACATCTCAAGACATCAGTCAGGAAGTTAAAGCTTGGTCGCAAATGGGTCTTCCAAATGGACAATGACCCCAAGCATACTTCCAAAGTTGTTGCAAAATGGCCTAAGGACAACAAAGTCAAGGTATTGGAGTGGCCATCACAAAGCCCTGACCTCAATCCTGGGCCGAACTGAAAAAGCGTGTGCGAGCAAGGAGGCCTACAAACCTGAATCAGTTACACCAGCTCTGTCAGGAGGAATGGGCCAAAATTCACCCAACTTATTGTGGGAAGCTTGTGGAAGGCTACCCGAAACGTTTGACCCAAGTTAAACAATTTAAAGGCAACACTACCAAATACTAATTGAGTGTATGTAAACTTCTGACCCACTGGGAATGTGATGAAAATAAAAGCTTAAATAAATAATTCTCTCTACTATTACTCTGACATTTCACATTCTTAAAATAAAGAGGTGATCCTAACTGGCCTAAGACAGGGAATTTTTACTAGGATTAAATGTCAGGAATTGTGAAAAACTGAGTTTAAATGTATTTGGCTAAGGTGTATGTAAACTTCCGACTTCAACTGTATGTATATATAAACACAGTACTAGGCAAAAGTTTGGACACACCTAATCATTCAAGGGTTTTTCTTTATTTTAACTATTTTCTACATTGTAGAATTATACTGAAGACATCAAATCTATGAAATAACACATATGGAATCATGTAGTAACCTGAAAAAAGTGTTAAACAAATCAAAATATATTTTATATTTTACATTTTTCAAAGTAGCCACCCTTTGCCTTGATGATAGCTTTGAACAATTTTGGAATTCTCTCAACCAGCTTTACCTGGAATACATTTCAATTAACAGGGGTGCCTTGTTAAAAGTTAATTTGTGGAATTTATTTCCTTCTTAATGCGTTTGAGCCAATCAGTTGTGTTTTGACAAGGTAGCGGTGGTATACAGAAGATAGCCCTATTTGGTAAAAGACCAAGTATATATTATGGCAAGAACAGCTCAAATAAGCAAAGAGAAACGACAGTCCATCATTACTTGAAGACAACTTTGAAAATTCTCAGTCGCAAAATCCATCAAGTGCTAGGATGAAACTGGCTCTCATGAGGACCGCCACAGGAAAGGAAGACCCATAGTAACCTCTGCTGCAGAAGATTAGTTCATTAGAGTTACCAGCCTCAGAAATTGCAGCCCAAATAAATGCTTCACAGAGTTCAAGTGACAGACACTTCTCAACATCAACTGTTCAGAGGAGACTGTGTGAATTAGGCCTTCATGGTCTAATTGCTGCAAACAAACCACTACTAAAGGACACCAATAATAAGAAGAGACTTGTTTGGACCAAGAAACACGAGCAATGGACATTAAACTGGTGGAAATCTATCCTTTGGTCTGATGAGTCCAAAATTGAGATTTTTGGTGTCTTTGTGAAATGCAGAGTAGGTGAACGGATGATCTCCCCATGTGTGGTTCCCACCGTGAAGTATGGAGGAGGAGGTGTGATGGTGTGGGTGTGCTTTGCTGGTGACACTGTCAGTGATTTATTTAGAATTCAAGGCACACTTAACCAGCATGGCTCCCACAGCATTCTGCAGCAATACTACATTAATTCCATACGTGTTATTTCAGAGTTTTGATGTCTTCACTATTATTCTACAATGTAGAATATAGTAAAAATAAAGAAAAACCCTTGAATGAGTAGGTGTGTCCAAACGTTTGACTGGTACTGTATGTATTATGTTTATAAATTAAATATTGTCTAGGCTTTTCGAGAAATGTGACATTACGGTATACAGACATAGCCTACAAACGTCAATGGAAAATGTGAACAGTCTGTTCTACCGTTAAACTGTGCTTCGGATCGCATAAGGCAAAATACTGGTTAGATTATCTATTTACTACTGTGAAGTGGGTCCAATCAAATGAGAGATGGGATGAATGGTAGCCTATCCTGACTTGTTGTAGGCCTATAGGCTATTTTGTTGGTATTAAACCATCACAGTCAGAAAAGGTGAAGAATGTATTCTGCAATGATCATGGAAATGTAATAAATAATCAGAAATAGAGTTCTAATTATTTTAGAATGCAAAGATAAAATTCATATATTTTCGCACTTCTCACTAACAGCAAATGATTGCATCTTGTTATTATATTTAGCTACTGATTTTTTTTGTTATGAATAAGTCCTCATATATTCCCTATTTGCAAAAAGCTACTAGGCTACTTTTGACTTCTTGCAATGCAATACTTTAACCACTAGAAACTGCGTATGCATGGTCTAAAGTTTGCGGGATGATAAGCACATTCTTACATCAAGTTCAGTTTTTATAAATGCCAACTTTTACGTGAAAACTGGCACACGTATGTTTTGGGGCATGTTTTGGGGCATATTTTATGGGTACTCAATCTTTTTAAATGAGGCCCCAGTTCTTGACCTTGCCTGATTAGTTTACCTCATCAGCCATCAGGAAGAGACGCTCCTTAGCAGCGAATCGGATCACATCCTCAATGCACTGTCTACTCTGGACCTGACCTATTACAGAGGAGAGGGAAAGGTTCAGATTCATATTGGCAGAACTGGACATTTTGTTTTTTGTCTAAGTGGGATCTATGTCCTCTGGTGCCATCTAGTGACATGACTGGGAGGACTGTGAAATCCCTATGTCAACCTCTACATGACGCATCATGAATTCCATATGTGTTAAGCTTGGCTACTTACCAGTGGGGTTTCCAGGGTTGATGATGCAGAGGGCCTTGGGGTTGCAGTGCTTCCTGGCCTCCGCTAGGGAGCGCTCCAGCTCACGGAGGTCCATGCTCCAGCACTTCTCCTCGTTCAGGTAGTAGTTGACCTGCACAGCACCCAGCTCAGCCAGAGCAGCCGAGTACAGAGGGTACTGAGGGATGGAGATCATCACCCCTGTCTTCGACGCACCCTCACCACACACCAACAGCTTCAGCATAGTCTGGGAGAGAGAGGGAAGTGAAGGAGGACCGATGGGTGCACCTCAAGTCTAGAGTCCTCAACGCTCTCCTCCTGCCCTCCCCTTTATCTGCAGTGAGAAGTTTACTTGAAAAATCAAATTATTTGATTTAGAATTTTTACCACGATGCCGTCGCTGGCGCCGGTGGTGAGGTAGACGTTGTCTGGGTCACAGGGCACGCCCCCGTCCCGGCGCTCGATGTAGCGAGCTACGTCCTGCCGCACACAGTCTATACCCTGACTGGCACTGTACGCACCTGAGAGAGAGAGGGAGAGAGAGAGACTCAATACACTGCGGCTCTCCCGGATCAGGGTTGGCCACCCTTGACTGCGAAAGGTCATTCATTGCTTATACAGACACTAACAGGCTGACACAGGCTTATTGGCTAAAATATCCCCTTCCAACACACAATCAATCAAGTATTTGAACAACATACCCATACTACTCCCTCCACAAGCCTGCAGAATGTGGCGCGCTCTGCTTTTGGCATCCTCTGGAAACATGTTGTCATTCAAGAGTTCCGGGTAGGAGCAGAGTGCCAAGACCTTGAGGAGGAAGAGAGGACAGCGAGAGCTAGGTTAGGAACAGACAGGGGTTGATGCAGGATAATGTACACAAATCTGCATGAAATGCTGCATGAATCTGGATGAAAATGTCACAATGTGATTTTGCCATAGACAGAACCGTTTCAAATGGCAAATGAGAATGAAAGACACCCTGTTATCAAAAAGAGAATTGTTTTAGATAAATGGTTTGGAACACAGGGAATAAAAGCAGACCTGGCGGAAGAAGGTGATTGGCTTCTGGCCCATGGCGTGGGCGTCACCGATGTTGGCCTTGATGACCTCCGTGAAGGGCTTCTTCACTCCCTGCAGGACAGAGAAACAAGACACAAAACAATGAGAGAGGCAGAGAGAGGATGAAACAATTAGGGCAAGGAAGAAAGAGATAGATGAATACAATGTGTTCTTGGGAAACACTCTTTTCACGCCAATTTGATTCCCTGTTCTTGGGAAACACTCTTCGATATCGAAGTGACTTTTTCATAGAAGGTTAGGGGAACTTACGCAGCAGGTTAGGAGACTGAGGTTAAGGTTAGGAAAAGGGTTAGGGATAGCAAAAGTGCTCTTTGTATCGAAGTGGCGTGAAAAGAGTGTGTCCCATGCATTCTTGGGTCACAGGGGTGTGCAGGAGATAAAGGCAGTCCAATACTTTACTTTATTCTTTAAAAACTCATAATTAACCATTTATAACTACTTATCTGAGCGTGTCCCTCTAAGTAAGACATGAGTATGAGGTCACTTCCTGCTGGAATATGAGGTCACGTTTAAAGGTAACCCGGTACCGGGCCGGAAAATGAATGGAAGTGGGTGGGGCAGTTCCATATCGAAGGTATACAGATAATTCCACATTGAAACAATTTTTTCTTTTCTGAGCTTTCTTATATCTCTCAGATATAGGACAGACACTTCAAAACTTACTTTCTTTATTTTTACATGTATGAATCTGTTATTCAATGCGTTTCTATAGGCTAATAGGCCAAATTCAATGTTTCATCAAAAACATTTTATATATATTTTTTTTATACCTACATGGGTCCTAAAATTCAAAATAAAATAGCTAAACGATCCTTGGTATGACCATCATAAAACAATTCCAGATGTTAGCTTAGTAGAAACCCAGCCCCTAGCCCTTAGCCCTTTAAATAGACAACCCTTAAAGCCAAACAGCTCTTCATAATTTCCTTTACCATGTGTTTTTACTTAAACTCTCAAGCACAAATACAAAATCAGGTATAGTCTTTGCCAGGAGAAATGACTTGGCAGCCTGCATTGGTTTAATATGTGCTTTCCTCTCCCTTTGCTTTTAGGTCCTAAAATGTAGGACATCACAGGAGACCTTTTTTTCCTAGGCCGTCATTGTTCTTCATTGACTTGCCTGGTTAAATAAAGATTAAATTAAATAAAACCATAAGAAAAATATAAAACACATGAGTGACAGAACCCAATTTTAGCTTTTCCAATGTTAGGTTTTCAACTGTACACACTTACCTACAAACAAAAACACATCATGTGTGTCTGTGTGTTTGGGAGCAGAGTGGAGGGAGTCAAAGCAAGAAGTTGTTCAGCCCAACTATTGTATATTAATATATTAAAGGAGAGAAAATGCTGTCTGGAAAGCAAAAAGAAACACACAGTCCCATGCTGTCTGCTTCCTGGAAGGCTTGTCAAGTGTTATATAAGCTAGTTTCCAGCTGTAGAAACAGACGATAAGTGTAAAGCAGGTGTCAAATGCGGTGTAAAAAAACAGACTGCAAAACAGAACTGGTCATGGAGAATAGGAAAAAATACTGAATTTGGGGAGGTTGTCAAGGAATGTGGTGACATTATGTTCTTATAGGCCATTGGTAACACTAGCTGTCTGCTCCCTTTTCTCTGTCCTTATAAGCAAAGAAAAATGCCACTACTTAGCTACTTCTCTCAATATCTGAGAACAATATGTCAAGAGGTTGAAAGTATCTCCTGAAGGACAACCTGTCCTGGATGGACAACGAAACTAAACTGGCCAAGAACACAGACTCCTTAGTGAGTGTCCAGATGCTTGGTATTTGACACCCTAAAACAACATGGACAGTGATCAGTGGCCACAAGTGGAACTCATTCAAACCCAGTGGGAAGCAAAGCAACCCTGCTGTTGTTCTCCCCAACAGAGACATTTATCCAATCTAATTGGGCCAGCTGGACCAGAAATGACCACCAAAGTTCACAACAGAAAATAAACCTCCTACACTCCCATTGGTCACAAAACAGAGGTGTCTCTCAGTTCAGACCAATCACAAACAGCAGGGGAGTGACACCCACTGAATACAAAGGACCTCCTCCCATTCCATTCATGCTGAGAGTAGAGAGTAGTTTACATTTTACTGCAAAGAGATATGGTGCAACAACAACAAAAATCATCAGTTCCCAAGTGACTAGAGTAAATTTGGTTAAAAACGTGTACAAAAATAATTACAAAAATCAGTCCCCCTCTTTTTCTGGGAACTTTAAAAGTATTTCTTCTAATAAGGTATTTTATCTCAGGGAGTCTTTTTACATTGTCACATGAAGACCACATAGCAGGCCCCTTGTTGAAAAACCTTCACTGATTAGGCAATATGGCTCTTGTCAGAGTGCTGCCTATTGCAAGTTCTTTATAAGATGATTGAGACTAGCCTACAGTTGATTTAGCCCTCTCTCTCTCTACCTCCTAACCCACTTCTCTAGTTTTTTTTGCTCTTTCTGCATGTGTAAGTTTATTTGCCTCTTTTTCTGTCTCTGGTAAGTAGCATTCTAATTGGTCTGGCAAAACAAATTCAAAGTCTGGCCAAAGAAAGTTACATCATTATGGCTACTAGTTTACTCATCAAAATTAGCGAAGTAGCAGAGGCAGGAGATGTCTTTCATTCATTAAAGAAAGTCACAGTGTGCTGTGCTACTGAGCAATCCTCCTGCAGTCTCCATGGAAACCACTGAGGCGGTAGAAGGTATCTCAGTGGGCCTCTAGCCTGGTCCTAGAGCTGTTATTGGGTTGTAGTTGTTTTGCTCACATTCTACTTAGTGTTTTTTCTCTTCCTGCTAGGCTAAGAGGGGAATTAACTAATGACGACAATTTAAGTCGTATCAGGTTTCAGGAAATGTTCCTGAACTTTATCTGCACCTGAAACATTACAGTTCATCTGAGCCCTCAAAATAGGCATGTGTGTTAGTAGGAGAAAATAGAGAGGGGGTGAAAAGGGGAAAGAGAGGGACTGGAGAAAAAGAGAATGTATTTTGTGTGAAAGTGGGTGTTCCTTCCTTACCTTTTTAAAGCAAGCAAGTGAATGTAAGCTTTGTGCCCTGTTTTCACAAAGAAATCTAACACCCATCAGAGCTCAGTATGAAAATCCGGTTAGACTTGGAATAGCCTACAGCTAGTTCACCTGATACAGCACAGATTAACACGTTTTATGTTTTAGACTTCATATATTTGGAGGTTCCCCTAAATAACAAAACAGACTTGTTTTCATATTAGTTTTTCGTTTTTTGTATGTTTTTAAACTTTATTTAACTAGGCAAGTCAGTTAAGAACAAATTCTTATTTACAATGACGGCCTACCCCGGCCAAACACGGACGACGCTGGGACAATTGTGTGCCGCCCTATGGGACTCCCAATCACGGCCGGATGTGATACAGCCTGGATTTCCAGGTGCTCAATATGATATAAGGATGTAATAACTTCTTATTAAACCCCTGAGGTAGACTTCTGAAAGACAAAATCAATAAAATCAAATCCAATTTTATTTGTCACATTCACCAAATACAACAGGTGTAGTAGACCATACCGTGAAATGCTTACTTAGTTAAAAAAACATACAAATAATTTTTTAAATAAAAAGTAACACAATAAAATAACAAAAACGAGGCTATATACAGGGGGCACCGGGACCAAGTCAATGTTCGGGGGTACAGGTTAGTCGAGGAAATTTGTATATGTATGTAGGGGTAAAGTGACTATCCATAGATAATAAAAAAATGTGGGCCTTCCTCTGACATCCTGCCTAGTATATAGGTCCTGGATGGCAGGAAGCTTGGCCCCAGTGATGTACTGGGCTTTACGCACTACCCTCTGTGGAGCCTTATGGTCGGATGCCGAGCAGTTGCCATACCAGGCGGTGATGCAACCAATCAGGATGCTCTCGATGGTGCAGCTGTATAACTTTTTGAGGATCTGGGGACCATTGCCAAATCTTTTCAGTCTCCTGAGGGGGAAAAGGTGTTATCGTGCCCTCTTCACGACTGTCTTGGTGTGTTTGGACCATGATAGTTCTATGGTGATGTGAACACCTGTTCGGCCCACCTTTTCCTGTAGTCCACGATCAGCTCCTTTGTCTTGTTCACATTGAGGGAGAGGTTGTTGCCCCGGCACCACACTGCCAGTTCTCTGACCTCCTCCCTATAGGCCGTCTCATCGTTGTTGGTGATCAGGCTTACCACCTTTGTGTCATCAGCAAACTTAATGGTGTTGGAGTCGTGCTTGGCCACACAGTCATGGGTGAACAGAGAGTACAGGAGGGGACTGAGCACGCACCCCTGGGGGGCCCCAGTGTTGAGGATCAGCATGGCAGATGTGTTGTTGCCTACCCTTACCACCTGGGGGCAGCTATTCAGGAAGTCTAGCATCCAGTTGCAGAGGGAGGTGTTTAGTACAAGGTTCATTAGCTTAGTGATAAGCTTTTTGGGAACTATGGTGTTGAACGTTGAGCTGTAGTCAATGAACAGCATTCCCACATAGGTGTTCCTTTTGTTCAGGTGGGAGTGTGGAGTGCGATTGAGATTGTGTCATCTGTGGATCTGTTGGGGCGGTATTCGAATTAGAGTGGGTCTAGGGTTTCCGGGATGATGGTGTTGATGTGAGCAAGGACCAGCCTTTCAAAGCACTTCATGGCTAACAACGTGAGTGCTACGGGGCAATAGTCATTTAGGCTGGTTACCATCACTTTCTTGGGCACAGGGACTATGGTGGTCTGCTTAAAGCATTTAGGCATTACAGACTCAGTCAGGGAGAGGTTGAAAATGTCAATGAAGACACTTGCCAGTTGGTCTGCGCATGCTCTGAGTACACGTCCTGGTAATCTGTCTGGGCCTGCGGCCTTGTGAATGTTGATCTGTTAAGGTCTTGCTCACATCAGCTATGAAGAGTGCGATCACACAGTCGTCCGGAACAGCTGGTGCTCTCATGCATGCTTCAGTGTTGCTTGCCTCGAAGCGAGCATAAAAGACATTTAGCTCGTCTGGTAGACTCGCGTCACTGGACAGCTCGCGGCTGGGTTTCCCTCTGCCACATCCATCATCGCTTTGCCTGTTTGATGGTTTGTCTGAGGGCATAGCAGGATTTCTTATAAGTGTTCGGATTAGTGTCCCGCTCCTTGAAAGTGGCAGCTCTAGCCATTAGCTCGGTGCAGATGTTGCCTGTAATCCATGGCTTCTGGTTGGGATATGTATGTACAGTCACTGTGGGGACGACGTCATCAATGCACTTATTGATGAAGCCGGTGACTGAGGTGGTATACTCCTCAATGCCATTGGATGAATCATGGAACATATTCCAGTCTGTGCTAGCGAAACAGTCCTGTAGCATAGCATCCGCGTCATCTGACCACTTCCGTATTGAGCGAGTCACTGGTACTTCCTGCTGTAGTTTTTGCTTGTTAGCAGGAATCAGGAGGATAGAATTATGGTCAGATTTGCCAAATAGAGGGCAAGGGAGAGCTTTGTATGCGTCTCTGTGTGTGGAGTAAAGGTGGTCTATAGTTTTTTTCATGCTGGTGACATGCTGGTCGAATTTAGGTAAAACGGATGTAAGTTTGCCTGCATTAAAGTCCCCGGACACTAGGAGCGCCGCTTCTAGATTAGCATTTTCTTGTTTGCTTATGGTTTTATACAGCTCGTTGTGCGGTCATAGTGCCAGCATCGGTTTGTGGTGGTGAATAGACAGCTACGAATAATATAGATGAAAACTCTCTTGGTAAATAGTGTGGTCTACAGCTTATCATGAGGAACTCTACCTCAGGCGATCAATACCTTGAGACTTCTTTAATATTAAACATTGCGCACCAGCTGTTATTGAAAAATATACGCCCCCACCCCTCGTCTTACCAGACGTAGCTGCTCTGTCCTGCCGATGCATGGAAAACCCAGCCAGCTCTATATTATCCGTGTCGTTGTTCAGCATCGACTCGGTGAAAGATAAGATATTACAGTTTTTAATGTCCCGTTGGTAGGATAGTCTCGATCATAGATCATCCAGTTTATTTTCCAGTGATTGCACGTTGGCCAATAGAACGGATGGTAGAGGCGGTTTACCTACTTGCCGACAAATTTTCACAAGGCACCCTTACCTCCGCCCCCTGTATTTCTGTATTTTCTTCATGCGAATGACAGGGATTTGGTTCTGGTCTCGGGAAAGCAGTATATCCTTTGCATCAGACTCATTAAAGAAAAAGTCTTTATCCAGTTCGAGGTGAGTAGTCACTGTTCTGATGTCCAGGAGCTCTTTTCGGTCATAAGAGACAGTAGCAGCAACATTATGTACAAAATAAGTTACAAACAATGCAAAAAAACGAACAAAATAGCACAGTCAGTTAGAAGCCCGTAAAATGGCAGCCATCCTCTCCGGCGCCATTACCAGTAATAACCAACATTCCCTAACCCAGGTTGGCTCTTGGTTGGCTGGGGTGTTTGAGGATGACTCGGAACAAATAGTAGAGAGAAAATCCATGAATCCAAATTGTATTTGGGTAAAGCCCCAGGACCATCTGGTAAAGGTCACCATAGTCATTACTATGATAGTCCCTCCACACCCCGCCGCAGCCAACAAGTGACCCTTTCACCTCTTTCTCACACACACAGACACACGTTTCTCGTCTTCCTGGAAAGAGCCACTCGGAAGGTACTCTTTACACACCTAACTGAACTCAGTAAACTATGCTCTCTGGGTTTCCATGACAACCCCTGAAATGAAGTGAGAGGGGACGGGGATGGTGCAGGTAAGGGTTACACTGAGGGCAAGTACATAAAAACTACTGGAAAAGAACATTGACCTAAGAGGACTAAGTCTGACCAAAGTTTGTGACCGTGTGGACAATATCAATAGATGTAGATTGATCTCGAGAAAACAACAAATATTGCATTGTGTGCATATGTACATTTTTGAAAAATGTACAGTATGATTGTAAAAATGTATGTCAGTAGGCTACATCAAAATGTCAACAACCTACCTCTTCACTCTTGAGTGGGCTGTTACATCTAGAAACACATCTCCACTTACTAGCAGCTGTAACATGATGGCCAGCGGGTCAGTCTCGAGTACCAACATTTTCACATAACAAATGTCGTAGGACTGGAGGGGGGCTGGGGCCTCTAGGAGTGATGAGGTATTGCTTTTAAGGGAGTTAAAGGAGCAAGTGGCATTGGTCTGGGGTAAACTGAGGATTTGACCTCTGATAGACTATATACTGTACATCATTGTGAGCTCAGAAGTTTAAATAGAGCCTTTGTAAAAACAGACAGACTGAACTGAAGTGAATCTCTCAGTTTGCTGTTTAACTTGTGGACTTTGACCTCGATCTTCCTCAGCTCCGATGAAAACTGATACTGTATAACAGAGAACAAACAGTGACAAGGGAGAGCGAGTCAGAGGGAAAGGGCGAGGGAGATAATGAAAGAGCGAGTGAGTGAGAGTGAAAGAAAGAGAGATTGGGGAGAGCGAAATCTTCAACAACGTAACAAAAAAGGTCTTTCCTCATCATTGTTGAACAAATAACTAGACAAGTGTCATAAGCAATCAGCGCTGTGGTGTTTTAACAGTAATTTGATTTCCGATGAGGGGTCAATCTGCTTGTGGGTGACACACTGGGTGTGTGAGCAAATGCACTCAAAAAGTATTTATTTTGGTGAGCATTTAGGTTAGAGGGCAAAGGGCAAGCAAGTAAAAGGCATGACAAGAGCTTCTCAAGCCATTGGAAACCAGTTAATTATTTTAGGGGGGGGGGGGGGNACATGTTTGATACAGGGATAGACTGTTTTTACATGCAAATCTGATTGGATATAGCATTTGATTACTGAATGATCAGCCTTGATTTACTTCAGAGTTGCTTTTTTCTTTCTGAGAGCTAATCAGGGACATTTCTGGGAAATCTTTAGCTGGGGACAGGCCACCAAAATCGTCTGTTCACCCAATATCACACAAGCCTATAGGCCTAGGCTGCATGTCACTGCTGCAGTTGCAGATCCAGAAAAACGGAGCCATTGAGGCCACAGGAAACTGTCAAGTTGTTTAAAAGTCAGACTTGCAATTAGTCTAGGTGAGACAGACAGTGCATGGGATAGTGTCAGTGAGAGATTGCTTTCGCACTTTGCAAACTGCTGTATATTTCAGATTGAGAGAAACAAATGATTTGCACAATTTAAAAACAAATGGGAAAAAAAGAGAAAATTATGATATTAAGCATACCTCTCTCAGCTCCTTCTCGATCTGCACCGCGCGCTGCACAATGGGTCCGCGCACGGCATACTCGACGTTCTTCACCTTGGGGTTCATGGTGTCGATGGTCAAAACCTTGTTCCGGGAGAACACTGCATTTTCGCTCATTTTCTCTTGGACAAGTCCACGCGGCGGTGCACTGACTCCTGAAAGTGCTCTACTCTGGGAAGAGAAAGGTGACAGCGGAGAGGGGATCATCATTGAGCGGACACCAGAGGTGAGGTGCCCCGCGGGGTATTGTGCCCCATTGCCGAAAAACCGGTAATTTCCTCTGGTTATAACGCGCAAACTTCTGGATGACAACATTTGCCCTATGCGCGAAGGGGACATGTCACAATATTATATCTCGTTACGTTAGTTGTGAAGCGCCGCGACCACCCTCACGCTCAATGAATGCACACAGACAGACAACTGTGTGTTGTCCAACAGGCAAACTTAAAAATTATTTAAGCCGGCCAGACCTTTGTACCTTACAATTTCCACAACCCTGTTATTCACAGACTGGGGCACTCTTTTCAACCTGAAATGTATGTCTTCTGCACAGCACATATATTGTAACATTACTCCCCCATGTGAGTTTTATCCAACCTCCATCCCCTCCTTTCCCCATTACGCACCGATAAATTGTCCGTCAGGATCAGATCTCCGGTTTCCGAGACGACAGACACAAGCGACACGCCTATGCGAGGAGATCTGGGGCAGCTTCAAACTTTCACCCTTTCCGTGCAACTCCCTCTCTTTCGATGGTCAATACACACCCGGCGGAGCGCTCTAGACTATTAGGAGGAGACTACGGTCCTGGCCAGCTGCAGAAATTGAGCGCAACTCCTCCTATTTGGACACGAGCCCAGTTCTCTCACTGAGCAGCATACAGTACTTGCACGAAATGTGCACTGCGCTCAACTAGATACTTTTTAAGGGCCCTCCACTCTAGGCTAGTTCAGTTTTTAGTGTGAATGACTGAGGTATATGTCGCTGTATCACTCCACTTTATACCATAATTACAGTGGTGTAAAGTACTTAAGTAAAAAGTGTTGGTGTGTCCCCCTGGCTATCCATACATTTTAAAAACAAGAACATGGTGCCGTCTGCTTTACTTAATAAAATGAATTTTAAATTATCTTTACTTTTACTTTTGGTACTTAAGTATATTTTAGCAACTAAATGTACTTTTGATACGTAAGTATATTTAAAACCAAATACTTTTAGACTTTTACTCAAGTATTATTTTACTAGGTGACTTTCACTTTTACTTGAGTAACTTTTTTATTAAGGTATCTATACTTTTACTCAAGTATGACAATTGGGTACTTTTTTTCCACCACTGCATATTTATAGCTTATATGATAGTTCTTTAACATAACAAATACTAAATTCAAAGGATATATCCATTCCTAAATGAAATGTCCAATGCAGCCATTTTGATCTCAATATCAAATAATTTCTGGGTAACAAAGTACCTTACTGTGACTGTTTTCAAATAAATAGTCAAAAAGAAACAAAAATTGCTTCTTAGCAAAGAGCAATTTCTCAAGCTACATTTTTGCTATGACCTGTGGTGGAAAAAGTACCCATTTGGCATACTTGAGTAAAAGTATAGATACCTTAATAGAAAGTTACTAAAGTAAAAGTAAAAGTCACCCAGTAAAATACTACTTGAGTAAAAGTCTAAAGGTATTTGGTCCTAAATATACTTAAGTATCAAAAGTACATGAAATTGCTCAAATATACTTAAGTATCAAAAGTAAAAATTATTTATATTATGCAAAGCAGGCAGCACCATTTTCTTGTTTTAAAAATGTATGGATAGCCAGGGGAACACTCCAACACTCAGACATAATTTACAAATGATGCATATTGGATAATTTTCCTGTCCTGTTAAGCATTCAAAATGTGCCAAGTACTTTTGGGTGTCAGGGAAAAATGTATGGAGTAGAAAGTACATTATTTTCTTTAGGAATGTAATGAAGTAAAAGTAGTCAAAATCATAAATAGTAAAGTAAAGTAGAGATACCCCCAAAAATTACTTAAGTAGTACTTTAAAGTATTTTTACTTAAGTACTTTACACCACTGGCTAGGACCATCTAGGAGTGGTTTGATTGGGGAGGGAAAAACTGAAAAATAGCTGTTGGTAGAGAGGTTTGGAACTCTTTCTTATTTCTTATTGATCTATTAACTCATTTATACAACAGGTGGGTCTAATCCTGGATGCTGATTGGTTAAAACTGCATTCCAGCTGGTGTCTATTCCACAAGTTACCACCGGCTAAAGCTACGAAGTTCAAATGCCTATTTACACTGGCAAGAAAAAAGATTTAAGTGCCTTTGAACAGGATATGGTAGTACTGTAAGTGCAAGGCAAACCGGTTTGAGTGTGTCAAGAATTTCAACGCTTCTGGGTTTTTCACGCTCAACAGTTTCCTGTGTGTGTCAAGAATGGTCCACCACCCAAAGGACATCAAGCCAACTTGACACAACTGTGGGAAGCCTTGTCCTGAAAAAAGGCCATCAAACTGTAAACAGCCATCACTATCACAGAGAGGCTGCTGCCTACATACAGACTTGAAATCATTGTCTACTTTAATAAATGGATCACTAGTCACTTTAATAATGCCACTTTAATAATGTTTACATATCTTGCATTACTCATCTCAAATGTATATACTGCATTTTATACCATCTATTGCATCTTGCCTATGCCGCTCTGTCATTGCTCATCCATATATTTATATGTATATATTCTTATTCCATCCATTTGATTTGATTTGAGTCAACATGGGCCAGCATCCCTGTGGAACGCTTGACACCTTGTAGAGTCCATGTCCCGACTGTTCTGAGTCTGTTCTGAGGGAAAAAGGAGGTGCAACTCAATATTAGGAAGGTTTTCCTAATGTTTTGTACATTCACCCAGAGTATTTGTTTCAAGGACCGTATGAGATTAATTGGCTCCACGCTGTTATAAATGGGGATTTATAAAAATAAAAAATCATTTTCCTGCATTGCAGTTGGTCTTTCCGTCAATGGCTTGATCTCTGCCCCTAATGGGTGTTATATAACTATGGATAACATATGATCATTAACTAATGTTATGATGGAGTTGTTATTACCTGCTACCATCTGCATACAATCTGTTAATGGTTTGCTTTGTCCTATTGCTCATCACCCTGCCCGCTGTAGTGATAAAGTCCAACTTGCTCCTCCGCCACAACAAAATCTTTCTCTACAGTGCCTTCAGAAAGTATTCATACCCCTTGACTTTTTCCACATTTTGTTGTTACAGCCTGAATTTAAAATGGATTCAATTGAAATGTTTTTTGTCACTAGCCTACACACAATACTCCATAATATCAAAGTAGAATGATGTTTTTGGAATGTTTACAAATTAATTAAAAATAAAAAGCTGAAATGTCTTGAGTCAATAAGTATTCAACCCCTTTGTTATGGAAACCTTAAATAAGTTCAGGAGTAAAAATGTGCTTAACAAGTCACATAATAAGTTGCATGGACTCACTGTGTGCAATAATAATGTTTAACTTGATTTTTGAATGACTACTCAGTCGTGCAGTGAATTTCAAACACAGATTCAACCACAAAGACCTGGGAAGTTTCAATGGCTCGCAAATAAGTTTTTTTTTTTTTTTTAAAGCAGACATTGAGTACTTTGAGCATGGTAAAGTATTATGTTTGGGGAAAATCCAATGCAACAAATTAGTACCACTCCTCATATTTTCAAGCATGGTGTGGCTGCGTCACGTCATGGGTATGCTTGTAATCGTTAAGGACTTGGGAGTTTTTCAGGATAAAAAAGAAACGGAACGGAGCTAAGCACAGTCAAAATCCTAGAGGAAACCCTGTCTGCTTTCCACCAAACACTGGGAGATGAATTTACCTTTCAGCAGGACAATAACCTAAAACACAAGGCCAAATCTACACTGGAGTTTCTTACCAAGAAGACAGTGAAGGTTCCTGAGTGGGCGAGTTACAGATTTAACTTAAATCTGCTTGAAATCAATGACAAGACCTGAAAATGGTTGTTGAAAGAAATGATGGGCAAATGTTGCACAATCCAGGTGTGGAAAGCTCTTAGAGACTTACCCATAAAGACTCACAGCTGTAATCACTGCCAAAGGTGATTCTAACATGTATTGACTCAGGGGGTTGAATACATACAGTGGGGCAAAAAAGTATTTAGTCAGCCACCAATTGTGCAAGTTCTCCAACTTAAAAAGATGAGAGAGGCCTGTAATTTTCATCATAGGTACACTTCAACTATGACAGACGAAATGAGAAAAAGAAATCCAGAAAATCACATTGTAGGATTTTTAATTTATTTATTTGCAAATTATGGTGGAAAATAAGTATTTGGTCA
>QNTS01001745.1:114820-136441 GCA_003317085.1 Hucho hucho | reverse complement strand
CTTGTTAGGGCAGAGACACAACGTCATTATATCCATATCTCTGGTCATATGCACCAATTAAAGCTTCAGAGATATTGGGATCGTTTGAGCTGTAAGGCTGATGCAACCGAATGCAGATGCATGTCAAGGAGTGAAGTCGGGGGAGGTGTATCTGCAACTGCCGAAAGTCGGACACTGGTGTGGTTTTCCAACAGCAAGGCTCAGTGCAACATGGCAGTGTTGCCATTGTTTATTTTTGTAATGTCTAAATAAATAAAAATGTAACTCTCAAATCGCACACTCAAACTGCAAAGATATACAGTACTAGTCAAATGTTTGGATACACCTACTCATTCAAGGGTTTTTATTTATTTTTTACAATTTTCTAACATTGTAGAACAATAGTGAAGACATCAAAACTATGAAATAACACATATGCAATAATGTAGTAACCAAAAAAGTGTTCAACAAATTAGCCAGTCTTTGCCTTGATGATAGCTTTTCACACTCTTGGCATGCTCTCAACCAGCTTCACCTGGAATGCTTTTCCAACAGTCTTGAAGGAGTTCCCACGTATGCTGAGCACTTGTTGGCTGCTTTTCCATCACTCTGCGGTCCAACTCCAACTCATGTTTTGGGTCGTTGTCCTGTTGAAAAACAAATGATAGTCCCACTAAGCGCAAACCAGATGGGATGGCATATCTCTGCAGAATGCTAAGGTAGCCATACTGGTTAAGTGTGCCTTGAATTCTAAATAAATCACAGACAGTGTCACCAGCTCCACACCATCACACCTCCTCCTCCATGCTTCACGGTGGGAACTACACATGTGGAAATCATCCGTTGACCTACTCTGCGTCTCATAAAGACACAGAGGTTGGAACCAAAAATCTCGAATTTGGACTCATCAGACCAAAGGACATATTTCCACCGGTCTAATGTCCTTTGTTCGTGTTTCCCAAGCAAGTCTCTTCTTATTATTGGTGTCCTTTAGTAGTGGTTTCTTTGCAGTAATCGACCATGAAGGCCTGATTCACGCGGTCACCTCTGAACAGTTGATGTTGAGATGTGTCTGTTACTTGAACTCTGTGAAGGGTAACTCTAATGAACTTATCCTCTGCAGCAGAGGTAACTCTGGGTCTTCCATTCTTGTGGCGGTCCTCATGAGAGCCAGTTTCATCATAGCGCTTGATGGTTTTTGCAACTGCATTTGAAGAAACTTTCAAAGTTCTTGAAATATTCCAGATTGACTGACCTTCATGTCTTAAAGTAATGATGGACGGTCGTTTCTCTTAGCTTATTTGAGCTGCTCTTGCCATAATATGGACTTGGTCTTTTACCAAATAGGGGTATCTTCTGCATACCACCCCTACCTTGTCACAACACAACTGATTGGCTCAAACGCATTAAGAAGCAAAGAAATTCCACAAATTAACTTCTAACAAGGCACAGCTGTTAATTTAAATGCATTCCAGGTGACTACCTCATGACGCTGGTTGAGAGAATTCCAAGAGTGTGCCAAACTGTCATCAAGGCAAAGGGTGGCTACTTTGAAGAATCTCAAATATAAAATATATTGATTTGTTTAACACTTTTTTTTTACTACATGATTCCATATGTGTTATGTCATAGTTTTGATGTCTTCACTATTACTCTACAATGTAAAAATAAAGAAAAACCCTTGAATGAGTAGGTGTGTCCAAACTTCTGACTAGTACTGTATGTGATATGTGGTTGGGATACGACTGTGATATGTGGTTGTTTTGCCTAGCTATCTTAAGATGAATGCACTAACTGTGGGTCACTCTAGATGGGTGCATCTGCTGAATGGCTAAATTGTAATGTAAATGTAGTGCTACGTATGTATTTTTCTGCAATTTATGTATTGTATTTGTTGTTTTGTTTCCTGTTTGGACTCCTGGAAGAGCAGCTAATTGAGCATCCTAATAAATACTACTAATACTATTTCCTGCGGCGGCAGCTATCTGTACGTGGACAATCAGGCAGCCGAACTCGCTGTCTGTAGCCTGGGTGAATCCGTCCAGGGCCTCCTGAAGCAGGGTCCTGCCCCAGCACCATGCAGTTCCATACGTTCTCCAGCAGGAACCGCAGGTGGAGGTCTCCCTCTTCTGCACCACTACCACCTCCCTGCTGGGCCTGTCCACCGCCACTCACCACTATGAGCATCACGCTGTCCTGAAACTTCCTCCAACACCACACTGCCTCCACAGTCCGTCTCACAGCTGGCCTGCACCACTCCGTGGCCCGCATCTGAAAATGTGCACCCTGTTCAGGGTAATGAGAGATTTCTGCATAGTGCACCTTTAAGCATGTACCTACTTAGCCGACTAAACTCAACGCTGAGCAGTGGTGTAAAGTACTTAAGTAAAAAATACTTGAAAGTATTTTTTAGCGGTATCTGTACTTCTGGTTTGCTTAATAAGTAATTTGAAATGATTTATACTTTTACTTTTGATACTTAAGTATATTTGAAACCAAATACCTTTAGACTTTTACTCAAGTAGAATTTTACTGGGTGACTTTTGCTTTTACTTGAGTCATTTTCTATTAAGGTATCTTTACTTTTACTCAAGTATGACAGTTGGGTACTTTTTCCACCACTGGCGCTGAGTGACTAGTATGGGAGGACTGTAGCTCCGATGTCACATACATTTTCTTTCTGCTGCTCAACTCCAACGTAAATCGTGGAGTTGAGTTTAATTGGTTACTAATTACTATACATAGCTAGCTAGCTAAGCAAACAAGCAAAATATCAGAAATGTATTTTACTGTTTGCAGGTTAGCTAAAGCTAGCAGCAAGCTAGTGGTAACCTTTTCAACAGAACAATATCAAATATTGTTTAGAAACTCTGTGACGATATGCTCAAATTAAACTTGGTAACGTTAGCAAGCTGGCTATTCTACCAAGAGAAGTAGCAATGTGAATGTGTGGCCAGCAAATAGCTAGTTAGCTAGCTAACGAAAGTGAACCAAGTTGACTCCACTCAAATTTCCACAGCAACTGGCCGTCCTCACACAATACGAGCCCTACACCACTTCCGGCAGAGTCCTATCCAGCTGGCCGTTCACTGCAGACAGGGCAAGACCATTCGCCACAAGCACAAGGAGTCTCAGCTTCCCCATTCCACCATGCCAAACACCATTGCCAGTGTGCCGAAGCCGGATAAAGGACAGTGTGGCTCAACATAAGACCATGTAGAACCACCATAAAATAAATAATTTTCAAAACTTGGCTGCCTTTATGGATTCACAGAACATATTTATATAAGCTGTACAGGGCTCTGTAGCATCAAACAGAAGGTAGACATTCAGATTTCCAAATAATGTTTATTCGTCAAATTCTAAAATACAAGGGAGTGTGCACTATTTAATGCCAACTCAAAAAGAGAACTGGGTATTCAACAAGAATGTTATACGCTAAAAGTAACATAGAAAACAAAATACAGTATGAACAGTTTTTACCTTGTCAGTTCAGGGTGTCTGAGTGTGTCTCAGGTGTAGTAAAGTGCAGAGAATTGTAGCTAAGGATTGTTACACCAGATAATGTGATTTGTGATTTAACCAAACATGTTTGGTATCCTTTACCGGGAGTTATAGGATAGGTACAGAGAATTTTTGACCAACCTTAGCTTGACGATAGTTGTACAACTGAATGCATTCAACTGAAATGTGTCTTCCGCATTTAACCCAACCCTTCTGAATCAGAGAGGTGCGGGGGGCTGCCATAATCGACATCCGCGTCTTCGGTGCCCGGTGCCTTGCTCAGGGGCAGAACAACTGATTTTTACCTTGTCAGCTCGGGGATTCAAACCAGCAACCTTTCGATTACTGGGATTCGATCCAGAAACCTTTCGGTCACTAGGCTACCTGCCGCCCCATGCCGTCTTCGTCCTCGATTCGTAGAAACAGGAGTCTCATAAAATGTCAGTGTCCAGTTGCAGGGGTTCTGTTTGAACTTAGAAAATGCTCAGTTATTAAAATAAAACATTTTGCTTCATGTGTATGCCGCCATCTTGTCTATTTCAAGTAGTCTCTTATTGATCGAGACAGGTGAGTGTCCACCCCAAATGATGACAGACACCGGTCTCAATTCATTGACCATCTATACCCAAGTTTCATCTGGTTTATACCAATGATTGTGGATATATTGACAAGATGCATGTCTCTCCGACTTAACAATGGGAGTCGTTGTCTACAAAGCGAGCCGGCTGGCTGTCTAGCTCCCCCCTATAATTTATTTGGATTGGTGGATACATCTCATTATTGTAATCCTTTAAATATTCAATGAGGATTGTTGACGTCAACATCTTGTATTCAATGGAGAGAAATGCTATGCTACTAGCCTCATGCCATGAATATGCATAGCCATCTCGAGACATCTCCAATATAAAGTGTTTTTCTCAAAGTTGCCGGGATGTCACGTCCTACTTATGTCAGTACACTCGTAACAACTTAAGCATTATGAAACTTCTATTCGATCAGATAAACCTCATGTAGAAAATAAGCCATACGTTTTTTTTGTTGACCAAATTTGACACTCGACCTCCATACAAAACTCCTTGCTTGGTGGAAACAAAGAAAAAACGCCATCTGCTGGAGGGAGGCAGATTTTCCGCCGAGTTGGGCCTCTCAATTAATTAAATTCAATATACTTTATTGACATGGAAAGTAAACACTTACATTGTCAAAGTAAACATATAGCGACAATGGTCAAAGACAGGAATATACTAGACTATTTGTAATAAAGCAATAATAATGATAATGATACTCATACTCATACTAAGAGCAATTATAACAAAAATGAATAAAGAATAGGCAGATATGATATAATCACACTACACTTCTAACTGGCCGTCCCTCAGGTTGTGGCAGGAGGCCACAAATGTGGCTGCTAAAAGTTTTTTCACCAAGTATGTCGTTGTGTGTCTTCATCATTTAGCCGTTCAAATTCTTCTTATTGTTTAAACATTTTTGGGAAGAATGTAGTATATCTTATGTCAGTATATCTGTCAAGGTTTGAAAGAAAATGCAGCACTGTCTCCATCTCTTCCTGGGGGCAGAATGAGCACAGCCTGTCCTCTCTGGGCAGCCAGGTTTGCCTGTGACAACCGGTTTCTATGACCAGGCTGTGTTCACAGTCTGTACATAGTGTTTTCCTCAGTTTTCTATTAGTCACAGTGGTTAGATAGTCTGCCACCGTGTTTAGAGCCAAATAGCATTGAAGTTTACTTCAATTTTTTTGTGGTTTCTTTCCAATAGGTGATATTTTTATTTTTGTTTTGTGATAATTTGGATGGGACAGATTTTCTATGTGCTGTCCTGAGGCTTTGTTGGGTCAGTGAATTGAGCCTCAGGACCAGCTGGCTGAGGGCTCTTCTTTATGGTCACCTCTTGGCACTTGCGAATTTTGTAAATGGTATGAGTCACTTGTTTTTAAACGATTATAACATTTGGTGGCTCTTTTTGGGGGATATTAATGAATCAGAAGAGGGTGTAACTGACAATTAATCTGTAAGTCTATGTCGTTGTTTTTTTGTTTGAATTATTTACGTGTTCGCTATGCGGGGGAAATGATAAGACAAGCGGAACTACGTGGCTAAGAACTGTTGTAACGGGGATTATTATCGTAGCAACACACCTTTGGAGTGAAGGCAATCCCACGCTGTGTTGGCTAAATTTTCATGTGTCGGTGTAGTTCATAAAGGTTGAAGTGTGTATCTTAAGATGTTAACGCTATAATAATTAAGGATGAAGCGTGAATTCATGCCAGGAATAATACATGTGACGTTTTTGATTTCCTCCCTTCTGTAATAAGCAGCCAATTAGGTATTTTAAATTTTCATGTGTTTAATCTGATACTGTTATAGCTCCGGCTAAACTGTTTATGTATGTAAGCACTTCAGAGTTATATCAAGCTAATAAGTCACTCGTAAGACAAGAAAGTTGTAAGAGTGTGCTTAACTGTATTTTCATGTACTTTGTAGTTCTCACGGAAGGTGATAATTCTGACAAACTACAGAAAAAAACGCCAGTTAAAATCAAGGAACGGTTGTGCTCGTAGTTACTGGAGGGAGCCTAATTTGCCTAATTCTGCTTTGCATGTGTTGTTTTGAGTTTCTCTGTACTCAGGATGTGCTTACAGAATTCCACATATATGATTCAATTATCGATTTGAATATTTTGAGCCAGATCCTAATTGGTATGTCTAATTTGATAGATATTTTAATGGCATAGAAAGCCCTTCTTGCTTTGTCTTTCAGTTCATTTACGGCCAGGTTGAAGTTCCCTGTAGAGCAGATTTTTTTGGTGCCAAAAATGTGTAGGTGTGTGTGTGTGTTCTATATGCGTGAAGCCCAGTAAAAATGTTATTTTAGAGACTGACTGTCAGGGCCTAGGTCTGCCAGAACTGTTGCAGATCATCTATTTGTTGCTGTAACCCCTCTTTTGTGGGGGACAGCAGCAGCAGTCCATCTGCATACAGGAGGCATTTTAATTCGGTGTTAAGAGTGAGACCGTGGGCTGTTGATTGTTCTAGTGTTTTTGCCAATTCATTCATGTATACAGTACCAGTCAAAAGTTTGGACACACCTACTCATTCCATGGATTTTCTTTATTTTTACTATTTTCTACATTGTAGAATAATAGTGAAGACATCAAAACTGAAATAACACATATGGTATCATGTAAAAACCACAAAAGTGGTATATTTTATATTTGATTCTTCAAAGTAGCCACCCTTTGCCTTGATGACAGCTTTGCACACACTTGGCATTCTCTCGACCGTGCTTCATGAGAAGCAAGAGACACATCTCTTTGTGAGACGCAGAATAGGTGAATGGATGATCTCCGGATATGTGGTTCCCACTATGAAGCATGGAGGTTTGATGGTGTGTGGGTGCTTTGCTGGTGACACTGTCAGTGATTTATTTAGAATTCAAGGCACACTTAACCAGCATGGCTACCACAGCATTCTGCAGCGATACGCCATCCCATCTGGTTTGCGCTTAGTGGGACTATCATTTGTTTTTCAACAGGACAATGACCCAAAACACACCTCCAGTGTATGTAAGGGCTATTTGACCAAGGGGAGTGATGGAGTGCTGCATCAGCTAACCTGGCCTTCACAATAATCCAACCTCAACCCAATTGAGATGGTTTGGGATGAGTTGGACCGCAGAGGGAATGAAAAGCAGCCAACACGTGCTCAGCATATGTGGGAACTCCTTCAAGATGGTTGGAAAAGCATTCCGGATGAAGCTGGTTGAGAGAATGCCAAGAGTGAGCAAAGATGTCATCAAGACAGTGTGGCTACTTTGAAAAATGTAAAATATATTTAGATTTGTTTAATACTTGTCATTACTACATGATTCCATGTGTTATTTCATAGTTTTGATGTCTTCACTATAATTCTACAATGTAGAAAATAGTAAAATTAAAGAAATACCCAAACTTTTGACTGGTACTGTACGTTAAATAGACTTGAGCTCAAGTTGTTCCCGTTTCACGGTGTGCCCATGGGAAAATAAATGTGTGTGTTTACTTCCAATTTGACTGCATTATTTCTATACATTGATTTGATTACATTTATTTTTCCACCCATACAACTTAAATACAATTTAACTTTTGCTCAGGACATTGTGTTCACTGAGAAAGTGTAGTAATCGGTTGTTCATGATGGCACAGAATATTTTCCACAGGTTGCTGTTCACACAAATGCCACAGTAATTGTTTGGATCAAATGTGTCTCAATTAAAAAAATATATTGTTATTAGTCCTTGGTTGTAGATGTCAAGGAAATAGCCTACACTCACAACTATATATGTATTTTTTTTTACTTTTTACCCCCTTTCTCTCACCACTTTTGTGATATCCAATTGGTAGTTACAGTCTTGTCCCATCGCTGCAACTCCCGTACGGACTCGGGAGAGGCAAAGGTCGAGAGCCATGCATCCTCCGAAACACAACCCTGCCAAGCCTCGCTTCTTGACACACTGCTCGCTTAACCCGGAAGCTAGCCGCACCAATGTGTCAGAGGAAACACCGTCCAGCTGGCAACCACGGTCAGCCTGCAGGCGCCCAGCCCGCAACAGGGAGTCGCTAGAGCGCGATGGGATAAGAACATCCCGGCCAGCAAATTCCTCCCCTAACCTGGAAAACGCTGGGCCAATTATGCACCGCCTCATGAGTCTCCTGGTCTCAGCCGGCTGCGACACAGCCCGGGATCAAACCCGGGTCTGTAGTGACGCCTCAAGCACTGCGATGCAGTGCCTTAGACCGCTGCGCCACTCGGGAGGCCCCTACATTCAAAACTTTAAATAGTTTGAGTGTGGCAGTGCTAAATTTGTGGTCTGTGTATTTTATTATTCTGTTAAAAATTCCATCATTACCACAAGCTGTATTTATTTATTTACGATAAATTCCTCAATAACCAAACAGAAATAACAGGTTCTGGTTGTCTTTAATGGCTGATTCAAGAATTAGAAGTTAATAGATTTTTTTTGTTCCAAATCTATTTTAATATGTATATATAGTTCTTCAAAGTGAGTTTTCAATTGGTCACCATTTTGGATAGCACATTTTTCCTCTGTGTGGTTTGTTTAGGCAGTTCGAACTTTCCCAAAAGTTGTTTGAATCAATGGATTCCTCAATTTCATTGGTTGGTGTCTGATGTATTGTTCTTTTTTTGTTCTGGAGAGTCTATTCTTCTTCCAGGGTTGACCAGCTGGCTGAGGCACAGATTCTGGTTCTCTGTTTTTGCCTGGATAGTCCTACGTTTTTTTCTTATAGATTTGCAATCATAATCAAACCATTTTATCATGTCTTTTTTGGATTGTTTTTAAGTGTCTTTTTAAAAATTGGATAAGGAATGCCAATTTGTCAAAATGTTGTTTATGTTTTGTACAGCCGAATAAAACAATGAAATATCACATTTACATAAGTATTAAGACCCTTTACTCAGTATCTTGTTGAAGCACCTTTGGCAGCGATTACAGCCTCGAGTCTACACCTGTATTTGGGAAGTTTCTCCCATTCTTCTCTGCAGATCCTCTCAAGCTCTGTCAGCTTGTATGGGGAGCGTCGCTGCACAGCTATTTTCAGGTCTCTCTAGAGATGTTAGATCGGGTTCAAGTCCGGGCTTTGGCTGGGCCACTCAAGGACGTTGAGACTTGTCCCGAAGCCACTCCTGTGTCATCTTGGCTGTGTGCTTAGGGTTGTTGTTCTGTTGGAAGGTGAACCTTCGCCACCAGTCTGAGATCCTGAGCAGGTTTTCATAAAGGATCTCTGTACTTTGCTCCGTTAATCTTTGCCTCGATCCTGACTGGTCCCTGGTCCCTGACTCCCAGTCCCTGCCACTGAAAAAAATCCACACAGCATGATGCTGCCACCACCATGCTTCACCGTAGGGAAAGTTTCCTCCAGACGTGATGCTTGACATTCAGGCCAAAGAGTTCAATCTTGGTTTCATCAGACCAGAGATGTTGTTTCTCATGGTCTGAGAGTCCTTTAGGTGCCTATTGGCAAACTCCAAGTGGGCTGTCATGTGCATGTTACTGAGGAGTGGCTTCCAGAGGAAGCAGAGGAACTCTGGAGCTCTGTCATAGTGACCATCTGGTTCTTGGTAACCTCCCTGACCAAGGCCCTTCACCTTGATTGCTCAGTTTGGCCCAGGCGGCCAGCTCTAGGAAGAGTTTTGGTTGTCCCAAACTTCTTCCATTTAAGAATGATGGAAAACCACTATTGTTCTTGGGGACCTTCAATGCCTCGACACAATCCTGTTTCGGAGCTCTACAGACAATTCCTTTGACCTCATGGCTTGGTGTTTGCTCTGACATGCACAGTCAACTGTGGGACCTTATATAGACAGGTGTGAGCCTTTCCAAATCATGTCCACTCGATTGAATTTACCACAGGTGGATTCCAGTCAAGTTGTAGAAACATCTCAAGTATGATCAATGGAAACAGAATGAATGCACCGGAGCTCAATTTTGAGTCTCATAGGTATTCAGACCCTTTGCTATGTAAATAAGATGTTTTTTTACTTTGAATACACTTTTGCTTTGCAATTATGTGGTATTGTGTGTAGATTGGTGAGGTGGAAAAATGTATTCATCCATTTTTAGAAAAGGCTGTAACACAACAAAATGTGGAAAACGTCAAGGGGTCTGAATACTTTCAGAATGCACAGTATAGGACTGATTGGTTGTGTGTCATTTACTGGTCTCTTCTCCCTTTGGTTTGTTTCCCGGCCTTTTTAGATATCTCTTCCTCTTATTCTTTGTTTACACCTAGGGTGTCACACTCATTCCATTTGCCTAGTGACTGTAGGGTTTTGGTTTTTCCTTTCAATTAAGGCAGACAACCAGGTGAGGGGAGTTCTTGACTGATGAATTAAGGTAACTAATTAGTAAAGTGCAAGGGAGGAGCGTCTAGCCCCCACTCGGCTCTCCGTGAAACGAGTTTGACACGTGGTTTACATGGACCAACATCACATATTTTTGTTTGTTTCTGCCCTTTTCAGATCTCTTCCTCTTCATCACTGTTTATACCAACATCACATGGGCACTGTGTGCACAGGGAGCAGCAAAGACATTATCACCGCATCCCAAAACATGGCAGACATTGGATGAATATAAAATGTTGATATCTTAGGCTGAGTGATGGAGAAAAAAAGTCCTCCGCGACAATTATTTCATTAATTCAATTTATGTTTTGTGCTCTAAGGTGATGACTAATTGGGAATTTTCTAATCGGACTTCTCTATGTGGCCATGTATGGAAAATGTATTTCTGGGCCGAGCATCAGTTAAACTGCAGTACAGAAGCAAAACTGTAGGATCAGTAGAACCGTGCTTCTATACCGGAACCCTGTCCCATTCGCTGCGAACTGGCCAGTCAGGTTTGAGAATGGTGTGTGCGCCTGTTCACGAGCTTCTTGTCTTGGTGTCGCATGCCGACTCGCAGATCCTTTGAACATATCAGAGAAATTGAATGAGTAATTCAGGTGGTTTATAGATCAAATTCACAGCGCCGAGCACACGCTCGTGAATAAACCGGAGATTTATTTACCCCCTAAGAACTATAAAAGGAAACCAACTAGCTCGCTAATTAGCAATACAAAGGTAAGTGTCAAATAGACAACCAGAACGTTAGCAAGACATATTGGCAATGATATGATACAATTATATAATTTCAGTAGTAAGCTATAGTAATACTGAATAAAGTATCATAATTGACTAATTATTCAAAGTTTGATGTATACCCATTCTTCTAGTACTACATATTTCATACTGCAGCTGACTTTTGTTACACATTGTAATATTACACTTAAAAACAGTCCACAATGTCATCACCATCAGCTATATTTCTGTCCACGGATGTGTATAGTCCTGAATGAAATGCAGTGTCTACAGTTTAAACTACGGGAGTGATGCTTCTGGTGGAAATGATCTTTCCAAAGATCAACTACTGAAGATCCAGGACGGGTAGTCTCATAGGTACAGTAGCTACACTGAATAGGGAAGTTTTACAAATGCAGATCAGGGAGCTTAAAATTGCTCCCGTCTCTAATATTTGGACTCAAATCAGAGTGCAACGCATTCCATGGCTTTGGATCAGGTCAGAATCCACAGACCACATTGTATTCCAGTATACCCACTAATGTGATGATTATATCCTCCATGTTATGTGAACCCTATTGCCCATCAGCCATTGAAGAATGTTTGCTTTTTGGCATTATTGAATGCGATTTCTGATCTATGCATTTGTACCATAGTATTTCCACAGTATCAAGCGCTCCACTTCTATGTTGCTTAGCAACTGAGTACTCTACTTATGCGTGTCAGCATTTCAAAGAAATTGTTCAAAAACGACTCTGGCTTCTCTATTCAACACTCAGTATATCAGATGCTCTGTAGTTTAAGGTTTCAGAAATAACTGCCCATTTCCAGATAACCTCTTGGCACATCCTATTACAACGAACATACATGCTTCATGTAAGTAGTGTTCACTTTATGACAGACCTCAGGTTTCTTCATAAACCTAATCTTTTGGATTCAATTGTATTTTTGCTTATCCATGTTTCCATCTCACCGTTTCTTTTTCCTCTAGCTGGAATGGAGAACAAAACAAATGGATCAGTGGAAGCCAAACTGTAAGTCTAGGCTAGGGGTTGTTCTTGTGAGGCTGTAGATAAGGGATAACATTGTGCTGTCCTCCTGCCTTGTCCCTATACCCATTTTCCTGTTCTGTCTTTTTCTAGTGTGGTGGAGAATGGCCAGCTGCCGGACCCTGCAGACTGGGCATTCACTGATGTCGTCAACTATTTCAAAACTGCAGGATTTGATGAGCAGGCTATTGCTTTCCAGGACCAGGTAAAGATAGTCATTTACAGTATATCACAAAAGTGAGTACACCCCTCACATTTTTGTAAATATTTGAGTATATCTTTTCATGTGACAACACTGAAGAAAGGACACTTCGCTACAATGTAAAGTAGTGAGTGTACAGCTTGTATAACAGTGTAAATTTGCTGTCCCCTCAAAATAACTCAACGCAGCCATTAATGTTTAAACCGCTGGCAACAAAAGTGATTACACCCCTAATTGAAAATGTCCAAATTGGGCCCAATTAGCCATTTCCCCTTCCCGGTGTCATGTGACTCGTTAGTGTTACAAGGTATCAGGTGCGAATTGGGAGCACGTGTGTTAAATTTGGTGTCATCGCTCTCACACTTCCTCATACTGACTGGTCACTGGAAGTTCAACATGGCACCTCATGGCAAAGAACTCTGAGGATCTGAAAAAAAGAATTGTTGCTCTACATAAAGATGGCCTGGGCTATAAGAAGATTGCCAAGACCCTGAAACTGAGCTGCAGCACGGTGGCCAAGACCATACAGCGGTTTAACTGGACAGGTTCCACTCAGAACAGGCCTCGCCATGGTCGACCAAAGAAGTTGAGTGCACGTGCTCAGCGTCATATCCAGAGGTTGTCTTTGGGAAATAGACGTATGAGTGCTGCCAGCATTGCTGCAGANCATGGATTACTGGAACCATGTCCTGTGGTCTGATGAGACCAAGATAAACTTATTTGGTTCAGATGGTGTCAAGCGTGTGTGGCGGCAACCAGGTGAGGAGTACAAAGACAAGTGTGTCTTGCCTACAGTCAAGCATGGTGGTGGGAGTGTCATGGTCTGGGGCTGCATGAGTGCTGCCGGCACTGGGGAGCTACAGTTCATTGAGGGAACCATGAATGCCAACATGTACTGTGACATACTGAAGCAGAGCATGATCCCCTCCCTTCGGAGACTGGGCCGCAGGGCAGTATTCCAACACGATAACGACCCCAAACACACCTCCAAGACAACCACTGCCTTGCTAAAGAAGCTGAGGGTAAAGGTGATGGACTGGCCAAGCATGTCTCCAGACCTAAACCCTATTGAGCATCTGTGGGGCATCCTCAAACAGAAGCTAGAGGAGTGCAAGGTCTCTAACATCCACCAGCTCTGTGATGTTGTCATGGAGGAGTGGAAGAGGTCTCCAGTGGCAACCTGTGAAGCTCTGGTGAACTCCATGCCCAAGAGGGTTAAGGCAGTCCTGGAAAATGATGGGTGGCCACACAAAATATTGACACTTTGGGCCCAATTTGGACATTTTCACTTAGGTGTGTACTCACTTTTGTTGCCAGCAGTTTAGACATTAATGGCTGTGTGTTGAGTTATTTTGAGGGGACAGCAAATGTACACTTATACAAGCTGTACACTCACTACTTTACATTGTAGCAAAGTGTCCTTTCTTCAGTGTTGTCACATGAAAAGATATACTCATACTTACAAAAATGTGAGGGGTGTACTCACTTTTGTGATATACTGTACTAACCTTGCAAGTTGCTCTTTCTTCCCTTTCTGTCATGTGGGTAAGAGCTTCCCAATCCCTTCCATTTGTTATTCTTGTAGGAAATCGATGGCAAGTCTCTGCTCCTGATGACACGGAATGATGTCCTGACTGGCCTGTCTATCAAACTGGGGCCAGCACTGAAGATCTACGAGTACCACGTGAAACCACTTCAAACTCAGCACCTGAAGAGTAATGCTAATACATCACTGCATGCTCCTCAATGTGTAACAAGATAATCACGAGGCAGGACGGACAGACCAGTCCAAAGAGATTTATAGACCCAAGAAGACAGTGGAGGATGACAGGGCTTAGAAAACTCTTGCGTGGTTGCATCTTGCATCCTTCTGAAAATATTATTTTAAACTGTTAACAGATGCCAAATGATTTGAGCCGTTACGTCCATTTACAAAGACGGTGATCAGGTTGCTGGTAGTTAAACGGATACCACTCAGTTATGAAAACAAACAGGGACTAATTCTTTGAGGTCTTGGACATCATAAGATCATTTTACAAGTCTTAAAGTACAGGTTTATTTTTTTCCTAAGAGTTAGTCTCGAAAGCAAATCAAGCTACTGAAGCAGATTCAACTGAATGGGTTATTTAATAGTGGACGATCCTTTTCAGATGGATGCAAAGGTGCACTAGATGTCTGACTTTGTGATGATCCAACTTCTACCCTTGTCCCATTGATATGATCAGTATATACCAAACTCTGGAACAGTTTGATGCCAGCTAAGACTGGATGGTAATTAGTTGGAGGAAATGTACGTGTTTGAACCATACTTACTGATCCTCCATTACTGCCATTTTCTTTTCCTAATAAGACACTATTTCACTTAATCAAAGCTGTATCTATGAGCATTATGCACACCAATGGTACATTTAAGCACAGAGATATAGGTTGATGAAAGTGTTCTTTGATTTCCTTCATCTTAAATATATGGCATTTTACTTTCATGTTGGATGTGGATGCTTTTATCACGCATATCAACAGTGGCATGCTGCTGCCTTCTGTATTGTAAAGTTACCCTGTTCACATTTTGCTGTTAGAAACTACTCGCATCTTAAGTAATGATTTGAGATGTACCACTGTCAGTCTTACCCAAGAACAATTAGCAAAACACAATCATGTTGAGAAAGAAGAATGTTAATTTCTAAATACAAAAAGTCAAGAACAATGAATAAAATAGAATAGAAAAGGCACAATCATTTACTTGAAAACCACACTGTGCCATGAAAAATAAACCAGTCTCATCGTATCCTCTAAGGTGGTTGGCTGAAAATAGATGGCAAGTCTTCCTGACATGTTCTACACTTCATAAGATTCTGTGGCAGTGGATTGCCGTTGGCAATGAGGAGCAGTGTTGAGGTCAACTTTTTCCCTGTAGCATCAAAACGAAGGCCTGCGAGGGAAAATACAGAGGTACAGAGACACTATGTGATAATACTCTTGCACATTAAAGAAACAGGTATTTATCTGTAATGCAATCAAAGACTAGCATGGAATAGAGAATCTGTTTCACTTTACTGATTTAGTGCGGCTTACAGGCCAATCAAGGCAAGAATCTCAATTGCATACTCCTCGCATCCTCCTTCTCAAAACCCATTGGATGAGAAAGCAAGGAGGTCCCTACCCTCGCTACCCAGACTCCTTGCTCCTGCCAAACGCTACGCCCACGTTAGTTTCTTCTCCACAATGTGTCTGGATCTGAGTAGCTCCCTGAACCTTCACCAAATACAAACACATTCCAGGCTGTCCGATTGGTGCAGAAACCAATGGGTTGTGCCAAAGCCAGAACACATGTGGGTAGAAAATTCATAATAGTCTTTGATACTCTGATTGGATAGAGACAATCCAATCGCTGATGACTTTCACACAATTCCCTTTGTCACCACAAATGACTTCAATGATGGCAGTCTCAGATTAAATGCAGCAGAATAATTGTGTAAGTCGTCAGGCTACCTCAAACCATCTTCAATGGGTTTTGAGAAGGTGAGGATGCGAGGAGTATGCAATTGAGATTCTCCCAAGGACTACATACACCAAAAAAGACTCACCAAAGAATGCTGTGGTCTGTCCCATGTGTCATCCTCACAAGAAGGAGCACACCTTCTGTGGTCTGAAGGGGTTTGTACTGGAGGAGACCCCAGTGAGCAGGGGGTCCTGGAGGGCATTTTGCATGCAGAACTGCTGAAGGTCTGCAGCTGCTTGGGACACCTGAAAAGACAAAGGAATATAGCTGTGAAAGGGAAGCTCTACCTGTTGCACTCCTAACTAGCTAGACTCCTACAACTCTGTAAATATCCTCCTTAAAAATTGGTGTTTTCAATAGTATGGTGTGAACAGAGGTTCTTGAATTAACGTTAAGCTTTTCCTGCTGTTCAATGACTGTTGGGAATAATTATCCTGGGGCATTAGGCCACACTCAATCTTGGCTATTAGCCTCTAGACCCAATAACTAACAATTCAAGTAAAGAACTTAACAGAAGACTGGGTTTTCAGGCTAGATCTCCATTTGTGTGCCTAGATTCCACGCCCTTTGCGCTAGTTAGCTACTGATGTTAGCTAGGTCGGACTAGTTTCCTGGGCATGTTTACCAAATAGATTTACGTGTGAAATAGATTCTTACCTTCACTCTGTTTATGCTCGCTTCAAAACGCAGCTGCTGGACAATTTTCTTCATCGAAACGAGGTTTGATGAGCCAGACATCTTTACTATTTTCTAGAAATGAAGCAGTGGGCAGTTAACTCGACGGACGCGCAGACAAAGCACGGATGATCACACATCCGATTGTGACTTGCGCAGTCGCAGCGTTGCACAGTAAGCGACCACACCTCCTGTTATAACCCGCCCTGGGGCGCCAAGCACAAAAAGTTAAACAAATTGATAGATAAAAAAAAAATGTTTATTGCAATTTCAGAGCAGAATATATGTTAGCACTTCATTTTAAACATTTAGAATAAAGTTCTCAGTAAACTATTCATGATATATCTGGAGTGAAAACAATGTGTAAACATTCTCATGGCTAGTCAGTAGCCTATTGATAGCTTTTCCCCAATTGGAAAACATGTAGTGATACAGAACCCCAATTTACCCAAATTAAGGTTTGGCTGCCACTTGGCGAAAGCTTAGAGACTTGGCTATGCTTAGCTTAATAAAAATCTATATAGAAGACAAAGAAAAAACATTGGCATGTCCAATAAAGTGCTCTCTGAATGAATCAAGTTTTGGTGAACGACAATGTGCTACTGTTCAGTATTAGTCCGTGATCAAGCAACACGAGTTGCACAAAAATAGGTCTCCGTGGCATCCTGAGGCAGTGGTGGCGTTGAAACATGGGTCATGTTCATTAGGGCATGCAACAGAAAATGTTTTGCAACAGAAATAAAAAAATGAGTGCATCTTATTGGACAAATCCAGGTATTCTTTCCCTGTTTCAGTCCATTTTCTTCTGTTTGGTACCTAATGAACACTGCCATGGATTGTCATCTGAGTTTTCTGTTGAGTCCATAGTAACACAATGGTACTCAAGTGTCTTCAGTTGAGGCTGTTTTCCTCTGACCCTAAAGAGAAGATACTGCAGCAGTCTCCACCTCCGTGTCTGTGCTTTGACCTGACCGGAGTGTCTTCTCTACTGTGGATGGTGTTGGACTCCTGCCAGCTCCCTTGTTTTGAACTGCCTACAGAAGAGGAGCTTAGTGATAGATAGAAAACAAACAAGAGTTAACCACAGTTTGTTTGAGAGAACTTAAGTTAGTGATGGTCAATGATACCGATTTGATATGATCTAATGTAGGAATAAAAAATAAATGGATTCATCTCACAAAACAATAATGACTACCAAATATCACCCTGACTGATGACTACTACAGTGAGCGGGCATAGAGCAAAGTAACTAGTAAACTGTACCTCCTGTCTGGTATGAGGCATAATGTACGGTAGAGATCAGCTGTGGAGGGCATGCCAGCATCAGAGGCAGTTTTAGGAGTTGAGAGCGCAGTGTACGTCTGGGATTTGGTCAGCATGGCAGGAGTGGAGGGGATCCTCATCTCTGGTTCACTACCTAGAGGGGAACAGGGACTTGTGACCAACCACTCAAAAACACAATGATTCACAAAAGATCATTGGTGTGGGTTTTTTTGTGGTGACGCCACATTATACAGTGTGCTGCCCATCTTCCAATACAATATTTTCTACATAGATTTCCCAACAGAATCTGCAGTATACATTTTCCATTAATCTCAATCTGGATTAGCAATACGAATCACTGCTGTGGCAATCATGACTTACTGACTGACAAGGCACGAGGAGTTTCTGACGTGGAATGTCTTTTGCGGTCCACGAACGAAGTCATGTTCAAGAATTGATTCTTGAGCCACAAGGCGCGGTCTTCCTCAAAAGCCTTTTTCTATGAAAACACAAAAGGGAAAAAGGGGTAATACACAGTTAGTGGCAAGAATTACCCGGATTTCTGCATAAATTTGTTATAAAATTTGATCTGATCATCTAAGTCACAACAATAGACAATAATACGTTTTCATGTCTTTATTGAATACACCGTGTAAAGATTTACAGTGTAGGGTGGAAAAAGTATGTGAACCCTTGGATTTATTAACTGGTTGACCCTCCAACCAAACGTTTTCTGTAGTTGCGGATCAGACCTGCACAACGGTCAGGAGGAATTTTGGACACATTTCATCTTTACAAAACTGTTTCAGTTCAGCAATAATTTTAGGATGTCTGGTGCGAACCGCTCTCTTGAGGTCATGACACAGCATTTTAAAATCAGGTTGAGGTCAGGACTCTGACTGGGCCACTCCAGAAGGCGTACTTTCTTCTGTTGAAGCTAGTTGATTTACTTCTGTGTTTTGGGTCGTTGTCCTGTTGCATTACCCAACTTCTGTTGAGCTTCAATTGGCGGACAGAGCCTTACATTCTCCTGCAAAATGTCTTGATAAACTTGGGAATTCATTTTTCTGTCGATGATAGCAAGCTGTCCAGGCTTTGAGGCAGCCCCAAACCATGATGCTCCCTCCACCATACTTTACATTTGGGATGAGGTTTTGATGTTGGTGTGTTGTGCCTTTTTTCTCTTCACACAGTGTTGTGTGTTCCTTCCAAACAACTAAACTGTAGTTTCATCTGTCCACATAATATTTTGCCAGAATCACTGTGGAACATCCAAGTGCTCTTTTGCAAACTTCAGACGTGCAGCAATGTTTTTTTAGGACAGCAGAGGGTTCTTCCTTGGTGTCCTCCCATGAACACCATTCTTGTTTAGTGTTTTACGTATCGTAGACTCGTCAATAGAGATGTTAGCATGTTCCAGAGATTTCTGTAAGTCTTTAGCTGACACTCTAGGAGTCTTAACCTCATTGGGCATTCTGCACTGTGCTCTTGCAGTCATCTTTGCAGGACGGACACTCCTAGGGAGAGGAGCAACAGTGCTGAACTTTATCAATTTATAGACAATTTGTCTTACCGTGGACTGTTGAACATCAAGGCTTTTAGAGATACTTTTGTAACCCTTTCCAGCTTTATGCAAGTCAACAATTCTTAATCTTAGGTCTTCTGAGATCTCTTTTGTTCAAGGCATGGTTCACATCAGGCAATGCTTCTTGTGAATAGCAAACTCAAATTGTGTGAGTGTTTTTTATAGGGCAGGGCAGCTCTAACTGACATCTCCAATCTCATCTCATTGATTGGACTCCAGGTTAGCAGACTCCTGACTCCAATTAGCTTTTGGAAAAGTCATTAGCCTAGGGGTTCACATACTTTTTCCAACCTACACTGAATTTTTAAATGATGTATTCAATATAGACAAGAAAAATAAAAGAATTTGTGTTATTAGTTTAAGCACACTGTGTTTGTCTATTGTTGTGACTTAGACGAAGATCAGATCAAATTTTATGACAAATTTATGCAGAAATACAGGTAATTCCAAAGGGTTCACATACTGTAAGTGACAACTTGACAAAACATAACATTTCCAACTCGAGAACTTGCCAAAACAAAAACAGATACCTCATGACCGAGGCGAATGGCAGCATCAGTAAAGTTATTTCTCTCCCTCTCAAAGTTCCTCCTCTGCTCATCAAAGAGCCTCCACTCCTCTTTGAGACGCTCCTTCTCCTCCAGAGTGTAGCAGTCATTCAGCAGAGCAGCAGTCTCATCATCATAGCAGGGAGACTTTACCATAATACAAATAAAATAGTAACACAAGAGGAAAAAATATCAAATACACAAGAATGGAGCTATATACAGGGAGTACCAGATCAATGTGCAGAGGTACAATGTATTTGAGGTAGACATGTACTTGAAGCTCAGTTTGAAAAGAGAGTATTGTGTTGCGGGTCTAACTAACCTGTAGGAGTTGCTGCTGGGTATGGATGAAGTCTTTACACTGCTGGACCTCCAGTCTCATCCTCTCCATCTCCTCCTCGTGGATCTGTCTGGGGACCAGCTCTTTACCAGCACACTGCTGGCTCTGCTGCACCAGGGAGGCTGGGAAGTAGATGGATGATACAACACATTATGATCAATGGTGGAGAACAAAGCTCCCTGTGACATATAGAATGTATTGGCAGCAGAGTTGTTTACATTTTTTATTCTATTTAACCTTTATTTAACTATCAAATTTTATTTGTCACATACACATGGTTAGCAGATGTTAATGCGAGTGTAGCGAAATGCTTGTGCTTCTAGTTCCGACCATGCAGTAGTATCTAACAAGTAATCTAACAAATTCACAACAACTACCTTATACACACAAGAGTAAAGGAATTAATACGAGTATGTACATATAAATATATGGATGAGCGATGGCTGACCGGCATAGGCAAGATGCAGTAGATGGTATGGAGTACAGTATATACACATATGAGATGAGTAATGTAGGATATGTAAACATTATATAAATGGCATTGTTTAAAGTGGCTAGTGATACATTTATTCCATTAAATTATAATTATTAAAGTGGCTAGAGATTTGGGTCGATGGCCGAACGGCATAGGCAAGATTCAGTAGACGGTTTAGAGTACAGTGTATACATTTGATATGAGTATGTCGGATATGTAAACATTATATACAAAATTGTTTAAAGTGGCTAGTGATACATTTGTTACATCCAATTCCTATGTTTTAAGTGGCTAGAGATTTAAGTCAGTATGTTGGCAGCAGCCACTCAATGTTAGTGATGGCTGTTTAACAGTCTGATGGCCTTGAGGTAGAAGCTGTTTTTCAGTCTCTCGGTCCCAGCTTTGATGCACCTGTACTGACCTCGCCTTCTGGATGATAGCGGGGTGAACAGGCAGTGGCTCGGGTGGTTGTTGTCCTTGATGATCTTTTTGGCCTTCCTGTGACATCGGGTGGTGTAGGTGTCCTGAAGGGCAGGTAGTTTACCCCCGGTGATGCGTTGTGCAGTCCTCACTACCCTCTGGAGAGCCTTACGGTTGTGGGCGGAGCAGTTGCCGTACCAGGCGGTGATACAGCCCGACAGGATGCTCTCGATTGTGCATCTGTAGAAGTTTGTGAGTGATTTTGGTGACAAGCCGAATTTCTTCAGCCTCCTGAGGTTGAAGAGGCGCTGTTGCGCCTTCTTCACCACGCTGTCTGTGTGGGTGGACCAATTCAGTTTGTCCGTGATGTGTACGCCGAGGAACTTAAAACTTTCCACCTTCTCCACTACTGTCCCCTCGATGTGGATAGGGGGGTGCTCCCTCTCCTG
>QNTS01001745.1:0-103439 GCA_003317085.1 Hucho hucho | reverse complement strand
TGACCAAATACTTATTTTCCACCATAATTTGCAAATAAATTCATTAAAAATCCTACAATGTGATTTTCTGGATTTTTTTCCCTCATTTTGTCTGTCATAGTTGAAGTGTACCTATGATGAAAATTACAGGCCTCTCATCTTTTTAAGTGAGAGAACTTGCACAATTGGTGGCTGACTAAATACTTTTTTGCCCCACTGTGTGTGTGTGTGTGTGTATATATATCTCAGTTGTTGAATCTTATGTTCATACAAATATTTACACATGTTAAATTTGCTGCAAATAAACGCAGTTGACAGTGAGAGGACGTTTCTTTTTTTGCTGAGTTTATATGTACATATTTTCATTCACCCCATTTAGATTTGTGTGCATTAGGAAATTGTTAGAGACGGTTAGATATTACTGCACTGCCGG
This sequence comes from Hucho hucho, assembly GCA_003317085.1. Classification (NCBI taxonomy): domain Eukaryota; kingdom Metazoa; phylum Chordata; class Actinopteri; order Salmoniformes; family Salmonidae; genus Hucho; species Hucho hucho. Next base: position 103,027 of record QNTS01001745.1, on the reverse strand, counting down.
AACCAGAAGCATAAGCATTTCGCTACACTCGCATTAACATCTGCTAACCATGTGTATGTGACAAATAAAAATGTGATTTGATTTATAATACGATCCTTAAGATTTTCCTGGTGAAACAAGCTCAACCACATTCTACACTCTCGCCACTCCCCTTTAAAATAGGGGACAGTACAGTTCTCAACGAACTCTGTTTAAACATACATTGTGCATTTTAGACTTAAGTATAGTAGACCTGACTGTCTCAATTGCCTTGGGCAACACGTGATACCACCAGAGTAGAAAGTTAGTCGAGCCAGTAGCTATGTCAGAAAACACCTTCTCAGGCGCCCTTATCCACTGACCCAGGCTGCATCTTATGTACACGGATACACTCCCGTTTAACCAAAGATACTGGTTTCCCCTTTCGTCTGTGATTTAACTCTGCCCTATGTCAAAGAAGCAAACACTTTACCTAGTGTTGACATTACCATTGGGTAAATATACTGTCAACACACTTTGGCACATTTTCATACAGTATTTAACCCATTGTTTTACCCAAAAGGCTAAGACTTTTCGGTTTCCATCTATGCGGGCTGGCACTCGTGCTCTCACTTGGGGCCAAAGCCAGGCCACCGGTACTTTTCAGATGGCATTTACATACCACTGGCTAACTGTTAACTTTAACACCTTCTCACAAAGCAACTGTTTTGATTTTGCATAGATTATTGATTCTGCTCTTGACAAGTCCTCACTGTCAGCCCTAGCTATGGAAACACAATTTCCCTAGTATAACATAAGGGTGTGTATTTACAAGTGTAACACTGATGTTACAGTCGAAAAGCAGCTAAAACATTACTACTGTTTGCTTCTTCTTATCTTATTGAGCTGCTGCAAGTGAGTCAAACAAACAAACAGGAGGCTCATTTGAAATAAACAGGAGGCTCATTTGAAATAAACAGGAGGCTCATTTGAAATAAACAGGAGGCTCATTTGAAAACGCAGTCACTCATGTAGTTACAAGCCAAGTTAAAGTTAGCTAGCTAACGTTAACTTGTCACCCTTTCAGCTACTATTAATCGGTTGTTTTGTTGAACTGGTTTACCTACAGTAACGTTACCTAGCCAGATAGACAGCTGCTAGCTCCTGTAGTAACGTTAGCTAGCTAACTCCGTTTTGATGAAACTTGTTTAATAGCTAACGTTATGTGTATAAAGTTAGCTAGCTAACGAAGCAAGGACATGGCTGGATAGTTGATACTCACTTGACCTGATTAGCGTGCTTTAGTGCCTGCACAGCCAACTCTATGCGAATCCGAGAATGTTAGCGTACAATGATTTCTCTGTCTAGTTCTTGACAGTGAATGCCAAGCCACTTGGATAATTCTGCTCACATTGACTTACTGTGATACAGTTGACCCCCACATTGACAAAATTAGATTTTTTTTTTAAGTGGACGTCTTTCTGGCTTCAAAACAAACACCACAGTCATTGGCGAATGCGTTGTCAAGCAACCAGTATTAGTCCGCTGTATTGGATCATGCGCACACCTTTTAAGGACGATCTATGCAAATATGGAAGGCTGTCAGGTGCATTGTAGTGCTTTTCCATTGAGATTGACACCCACTTTACACCCACACAAGTGGGTCCCCAGTGTTTTATGATAATGTTGGAACTAAAAAACACAATTTATATTGTACTCTTTAGGAACCTAGTCTGGGTATGAAGTTACTGTTGAGATTTAGGTAATTAGAATACACAAGGTGCAATTTTTTAATTCAGTCACCGATAGTCACTCAATGAGCCCATGTCAGCTAACATTATTTAGATCACTAGGTAAAGTAATCCAGCCAGATTACCGACTGGGCATACAGGGCATGTGACCAGGGGCCCTGACCTCCACCATTGATTTTGTTAGTCACTCTCACTCCGATATCATATGAACATATATGAATTGCAGGAAATTAGCTTTAAAACTGCAGAAATTTCTCACCACGCCATGGCAAAACGTGTAAAATGGCAGGAAATGTGTTTTAAAACTGAAAAAGAAATCTTCCCCTCATGGCAAAATGAGTAGAATTGCAAGAAATGTTTTTTAAAACCATAACATTTTTTCTACACCCCATGGCAAAATGTGTAGGATTGCAGAAAATGTACTTTAACACTACAAAAAAAAGTATCCACTGCCAAGAGAGGGAGGGGGGAGGGACACCAAACCAAATCTCGCTTAGGGACGCCAAAAGGCTAGAAGCGCTTCTGCCTGATGAGCTCTGATGTTTTCCTGAACTTTCCAATACCATTTGGATGCATTTTTAGTGACTTACTGCTGCAAAGACAATTTGTTACACCTTTCCCATAGTCAAGTCATTTGAAACATATTCAAAAAACAAATGTTAAGTGGAAAAAAATGAAAAGTGAAACTAGAAAGTTCCAAGTGCATAAACCCATTTGAACTTTGCGCTATGAGGTATAGTATAGTCTAGCCAGCAATAATAGCACGCAAGCAAAATAACAACACTGTCAGACATCTTAAAGTAAATGATGTTGTCAAATCATTGTTCAGTGATCATAGTAATCTGTCTGATGATCATAATACATGTATTTGATGATGTGTTCTGACTCAATCTTGGTAAAATAGTATTATTCTATAAGAATGCATTCAAATAGCTGCAGTTTTCTTAAAAAACGAATTCAGAAGTGTTAGGTAGAACCTTAATGCTGAACCCAGATTGACATTTCAGAGCCACAAGGTTTGCACCCCCTTAAAGAAACTGATTTACAAATGTCTCAGGATTTTGATGCTCTGCAATTTAGGTATCTTTAAGGTGAGGACCGTATTGGGTTATGAAAGAAGAATTCACTACAAAACAGTTCTGAGATCTGGGATGTGAAAATGTGTATAATCATTATCTCAGAACTATGCTTTGCGTAGACCGAACTTTATAGTCCCACGGTCACGATCTCTAAATACATCATGTCTATTTGTTTGGACCGTGGCCCACCACTCAGATTATATTTTGGCCCGCCAAGCCCAAAAGTTTGAGAATACCTGCTCTAGTGTACTTGTGTGTCCATCAGGAGTGTGACACTAAAGACTTGGGGCGAGCAGAATCAACAACCTCTGCATCATTCAAGACAGTTGCTTTGTGAGAAGGTTCACAGTTAGCCATTGTTATGTAAATGAAAGCTGAAAAGTACCCAGGGCCTGGGCTTGGCCCCAAGTCTGGGCATGTCCCCCTGAGCCATGGCTCAGTGAGACCCTGGTGCCGGCCCACGTAGAAGGAAACAGAAAAATCTGTCTTTTGGGTAAAACACCAGGATAAATCCTAATTGGAAACTCGCCATTAGCCCACTGATTTAGCCTACCTATGAGTGATATGAGTGAATGCATACATTTCCTCTACTATGTTACCTAGTAAATGCAAGCACAAACACAATGTCACGTTACATTAAAATACCACCCATAGTGCAATTTAATTGTTCATACATAATTACATAACGTTCAAACATAATACAATCAAATATTTAAAAAGTAATATATTCCTTATTGATCAACATATACAAACTTTAAACATTTTCTAAATACATTTCCCAACACATGAATAGAGCTTTAATGCCTACTAGGATATGTCTCACACACACACACACACACACATACACACACACACACACACACACACACACACGCTTATGGCTACTTTATAGGGTCTATCCAAAGCAGCAGCAGGTGGGTTCCTTGTCTATCTTGTACTTCCCAGAGTCAGGCTGGTCTCTACACTCAGCCACAAAGGCCTGTAGCTGGGACACCAGGACCCTGTCCTTCTGGTGTTGCTGAAAATAAACAGTATGGCAGTTAACTTTCTGAACATCTACATACAGTACTATACTATTACTATGTTACATAACCACTGTATTGTGTGCTGCAACGATTCATATACCAGGAAGGAGAAGTAACATTATACCAGATCATTGAAGTACCATCTTTTCTTAATGAACAGGCATACAGAAGATAAACAGGGATGGTTACTTTGATTATGTCATGCCATGTTAATTCAAAAGCTTACCTTGATGGTCTCGTATGTGTCTGTGATGAGGGCAATGAACAGACTGAGCACCATGTAAATGAAGAGAGAGAGGAAGGAGTAGAGGTAGAGCCTGCTGAACAGCCACACCATGTATCTCTTCTCTCTCATCTTCTGGAAAGTGGAGTACAAGTCATCACCGTTGATCAGAGAGAACAGGCACTGCGTCACCTTGTCCAAGGTCCGGAACTGGTAGAAAATCAATTGGTAACACTTTGCATTAAGGTTTGTTGTGTTATAAAGGATTATAAACTTGTATTAGTTATATGTAATAAACCATTGTAACACATTGGTTAAAATTGTAGCCCTTCATATACTGGACTGACCTTATATATGTGGATTCTAAAAGATCTTGGGCCTACATATACAGGTACCGTATTATTTTTGTTTTTTAGTGTACCTACTTACCTTCTCATGATACGGCCCCAGAACGATCCAGCCACAGAAACAGTAGCCCAGGTAGATCAAGCCAGCGCAGCAGGAGAAGCGGATCACATTTGGAAACGCTGCCCTTAGGGCCAGAATTAGGATCTAGGAGGAACAAGGAACCTTACTCATCTCTGTTTCACTATTTGAATATGTGCTGTCCTTTATGAACTCCATGTACTGTAATGTTCCTATTCAAAGAACAAATCATTGCTGTGGTGCTGATGGAACATTGCTGTTAAATTGAGTTCATTTCTTATGTTAGTCCTCACGTTATATTTCTTAAAGAAACCCAGGTAGCGGATAACTCCAACCCAGACAAGCATTGTGGATGTCCCAAGCAAAATACTGCAGACATCATAGTTTGTAAGGTCCTGAAAAATACGGAAATATGAATGTCATATTGGACATACAGACACATGAACAAAAGGTATGTGCTCAGGTGTAGTCACTACACCTTAGTCTGTATTCCAATTTTGAGGGCGGATCCAGCGATGGTCAGTATATCGCTGACAATGATCAGAATATACCAGCCGTTCACAAACTCCATGCGCTCAGACCAGGACACAGTTTTACCAAAGTAGGTGTGGAAGAACGCAGTGTAATGCTGAATGAGAGAAATACACACCATAAGCAAAAACACATCAATATTAACGCTATTGTTATAGTGAGTAGGCAATCATGAGCTGGGTATGCTTCTACTTGTATATTGTATGAATGCCTGACCGTATTCATGGTATGTACAATCCTAATATTTAACCTATTTCCCCTATAGAATGGTCTTCTTAACTTACAAACTGGAGCTGAGATCCTTTGCAGACTGAGCGTGTGCACAAGACGAGTGAGGTAAAGCAGGCGAGGATGACGAGGGAATCGAACAGCAAGAGGTGGTTGTTCTTCCCAGCTGCAAATTCAATCCATCAGTAAATTAGATAGTGACACTTTTCCCCATGCATATAGGATGGAGGCTGACAGATTACTGCCACTGCAAATGGTAGGATCTCTACTGTAAATGAATGAAATATGGACTGTAGAAATTTGGAGGATGAACATGCTGAACAACAGCTTATGAACATTTCCTAAATGTTTTTAAATTGTGCCTATTTCTGGCATTGAGAGGCACAGCCCTTGTTAGAACGATAGTATGTTACAAATAAGGAGACGTGACAGTCTGACTCAGCTCACTAAACATTCTAAATCTTAACTACTGAGGTCACAAAGAATGTAGCTATTACTCAGTCAAATCGTATGCTGACTGAACTAATACAGTTAGTGAAGCAAAGCAGTTTTTTTTTTTTTTTACCATACTGGGATGATCTTATGATATACTTACAAGTGCTTGCAACATTCCAGTCTTTACATTCATTGATTCCAACATTATTTTCTAAGTTAATCTTTATCCTCCCACTGTGTGCACGATTGTCAAACATTATCTGCCAAAAATAAAGTCAGACAGAGACATCATTTGCTAATGAGTTCTAGCAAGAATGACTGAATCCAGGCTTCAGCAGCTGGATTTCTGATGGTTTAAGTAACATTTTAAATGCACCATTACTAGAAAACAGAGAATTGACTAGTTATTCCATGACACAAATTAACCAATAAACTTTGGGGACTCGATACTGGTTTCCATTTGTCTTCTCCATTGACACAGAGGACAGCTACCTCACACTTAAAAGCCTAAAAGAGCTTGAAGAAGTTGTTTCCTGAGTCATACAACCCACCACCTACAATTATACTAAAGTCATAACAGTCTGGGAGCTCATGGTGGCGCACTGTCTGCAGGTTGATGGCTTTCAACGTGAGGTAGATGTTTACTGACAACAGCCTGAGTGAGAGACAAAGAAACATTTATGATTATAGATTACAACAAAATAAACTTAATATAGGGGACCAACTGTAGTTTGACTGTTGGTCTGGTCAGTCACCTTTTAAAATCCAGAGAAAAGTTAATGTCTCTTGACAAAGTTTTATCCTCCAACTGCTCCAGAGGATATATGGAAATACATTCTGTGAGAAAAAACAGAAAGGTCTTCATAATATACTTTAATCCACTTTAATGACATGACACATTTAGGTCTCTACACTTATGATTCAGTGGAAACTCTTGTAATGGTTACAAACAATTCCCAAACTTCCTGTTTCCATGGTCACACGAATGAACTGACAATGAGATAAATACTATACAGTGAGTGTAAATAACATTAGGAACACCTGCTCTTTCCATGACATAGACTGACCAGGTGAATCCAGGTGAAAGCTATGGTCGCTTGTCAAATCCACTTCAATCATTGTAGATGAAGGGGAAGAGACAGGTAAAAAAAAAAAATGTAAGCCTTGAGAAAATTGAGACATGTATTGTGTATGTGTGCCATTCAGAATGTGAATGGGAAGAACAAATACTTAAGTGCCTTTGAATGGTAGTAGATGCCAGGCGCACCAGTTTGAGGGTGTCAAGATCTGCAATGCTGCTGGGTTTTTCACGCTCAACTGTTTTCCGTGTGTATCAAGAATGGTCCACCACCCAAAGGACATTCAACCAACTTGACAACATCTGTGGGAAACATTGGAGTCAACATGGGCCAGCAACCCTGTGGAACACGTTCGACACCTTGTAGAGTCATGTCCCGACAAATTGAAGCTGTACTGAGGGCATAAGAGTGTGCAACTCAAAATTAGGAAGGTGTTCCTAATGTTTTGTACACTCAGTGTAAATCTACCACAACAACAACAAACAATCTGGGCACTGACAGCTGTGAGAAGCCAGAGATCTGTAAATAAGACAAACAGTCCACGGTCAGTGTTAAGTTGAGCATGTAAGCACATATCTAACAGCTGGAATGGATTAACCTAACAAAATAACGTACATACTGTTTATTCCCAGTCAAAGTGGGTGCACATATTAAAACTAAACATTCTTCTCCCTTATCATATATATTTTTTAAGATATCTAAACCATGTTATTATCCTCTCTTATAGAGCACTTGAGGCTATCACAAAAAAAGAAATACATAATGAAATGGTGTGCTCTTGTACCTTTGTCTACATGTGGGTCTATATCAAAGGTGTCGTTGCCAGGGGAGATGCTGCCTTTCCTGAAGAACTCCTGACAGAGGGTCAGAGGGGTGTACTCCCCCTCTATCTTCTCATACGCATGGTTCCCTACTGTCAGGTTCTGCAGGTTTATAAACTGAAACAAGGAAAATATAGTGAGACATGATCTACAACCATGTTCTTGTCCAGATTTGTCACAGGTGGTGCAAATTAGGAAATGCACTATGTTGTTTTGTTGTCAACATGTTTGGGGTAGCTATAGTTTCACTATAAACAACACCGTGCTCCACTGTTTGATAAGTCTCATATGACTGTGTAACAATTTTAGATGATACACCGGTGAATCAGCTACTGTATCCTTTAAATACTATGCTGTAATCTACAGCAGACAATTAATCTACACTGGTAGCCAACAAACAGTGAGAAAGACTTCACTGTGTTTAGGTAATTTGAAGTCTACATTACCCTATCAATGATGTAATAGATGTGGTCGTGCACATCTGTTTTGGTGTACACCGCGTATCTGTCCACACGTTGGTCCTTATATTCTTTCAGGAAGAGGTGTTTAAACACAATCAGGTTTTCCTCTTTAAAGGTCACCATCATCTCGTTACTCAATCCAAAAGACACTAACTGAGGAAAACAAACATGTAATAGATACCTACATCAATTATGCGTAACACAAAGCATTTGAGATTTTTTCATTTTATTAAGTGAATAAAATATTTTGGATTTTAGACATGCTCTTTCTAGGGACTTCCATAATTGTGTAATCCCACTTTGGCTCACAGTCATGGTTTAATGGGGAAATGGTTAAATCTTTGGGTATTTCACTTCTCTCTAGGCGGGTATATTGTACCTATATTTTACATGACCGACAGTAGTAGCCTAAGTCTCCTCCTACACTGTATTCTACAGTAGCCTACCTGGAACGTGATGATGGCAATTTTCAGAATCTGTAACATTAGTTTCCATGGTTTCCGGCCCCTGGCTCTATATTTTTCACAGGGGTTCATAAAGAAGTACTTGAGCCTCCTCCTGAAGTCTTCCACCACTTTGGAATCACCGGGGCTCTGGCTGGAGATGGGGCACTGTGTGCAGTGGCTGTTTGGGCTCCTCTCCTCTGCTGGCCCCTGGGGCACAAGGGGCTCCAAATCATCCATCTGGGCAAGGAGATCCTTCTATACTGTAGATACCACTCGATTAGTCACACACAGAACTACATGACAGCCAAGGTCAAGGGAAGAAGTGGTAGTGGTTAAAATGAATCAGCATTCTGATTGTCATTTCAGCTGGTGTTTAGTAAAACACAGGATTTCACCATCTTGGAATTATGAACTAGTACTAGGCTACTGAAACTAATATAGAGAGAGTCAGGCAGAGTCAATCAGACATGTTTCCAGAAAGTGCAGAATAATGTGATGAAAGAGAAAGAGTTTCCGCCATTCCTTTCATTTTGATCTTCATCTGAACAGGTTTGACTGCATTCAAGGACTTCTGTCGCTGTCACTTTTTCTGCTCCCATGGGCTGCATAAATTACACTAAAACATGATAAATTACACTGGCCTGTGACATCTACGAACACTTCTTATTTTCCATTAGTCATTAGCATGAAGATGTAGGCCTACAGCAGAGCAAACACATAAACAACTTTAAAAATACCTTCATATTGGTAAAACGTAGGAAAATGTGATGTGGTCCACATAAAGTTGCTGTTCAACTATAATTGATACTGTCTGTCTAACACAAGTGGCAAAAAAACTAAACATTTACGTTCCCAAATTACCATATATAAATATACAACCTCGTTATTTGACCTAAATATTTAAATGTCTTCATCTTTGTCATCATAACACTAAAAGTTTGAACATAAATGGAACGGCGACGGTTTCTCATTTACCTGCAATCCAGAGATGCACCTGCCGCGCTCTACTGAGCAGATTGTTTAGCGCGTGAACAAGCACATTTTTTCTGTCAACATCAGATAGAACAGACACGGAGACACTCAATCACGGTGACTGTCATTCTCGCGCGTCATTCTGCGGTTTTCCTCTTTTTCCATAGTAGCGGGAAGATGTTTGGGGGGGAATAAAAAACATCCCAGTGCTAAAAGACGGCTATAGACCCGCTAATAAAAGGACTAGTAAAGGCCCAGTGCACTACTTTTGTGGAAAAAGAGAATGTTCTAACAATTTTTTTTTTGCCCGTGCTACAGATGGCTATATTGGTCCGCCAACACAGGATTAGTAAAGGCCCAGCACCACTTTCCTAAGAAAATGCAATTGTATAAATATATTTTTTAGCCCATGCTACAGATGGCTATAATGGTCCAATAATACAGGACTAGTAAAGGCCCAGTGCACTACTTTCGTAAAAGTTTTAACCACAAAATATTTTTTATTACATTTTTATTTTATTCAATTTCTCAGGGGATGCTACAGCACCCTCAGCACCCCTACTTCCCGCTGCTATGCCCCCCCCCCCCCCCCAAAAAAAACAGAGTTCCCAAATACAGAAGGCCTACATTTACAAAAATGACAGAGTTTTGAAGTCTGACTGAAAAGCTCAAGTTTCATGCATGCAATTGCCTAATTTACGTCTCAGGATCATAAAATCATAATTAAAGTTGGGCAATCAGAAAATAAGGATAGAATGTATTTCTATGGGCCATCAGATCTTTAACAAACATGAACACATTTTACCGGAAATTAGGAATGTCTCCTGTGTCTCATATTCCTTTGATTTATTTATAGGTCTAAATGATCAAGATCTCCAACATAAAAAGTACAGATACATCAATTATCAAAATTATTAAAATGACATAATCATTCTTCTTTCGATAATAAGTAACACCATTGTAACTTGACTCATTAATGCCCTATCACAATAAGAAAATTGATCTTTAATAATATAACAATACTCTAGTCAATAGTAAAAACAAACCATTCCAGTGTAGGCCTACCACATTTTGTGACTACAGTTTGTGTGCCTAAATGCATACGATGAACAATTTATTCCAGTGTTTTGTGTAAATACAGGGAAGTCGTCTTCTGATGATCTGGGATCCTGACAAGGACAAATCCTTACTGTAGCTGGCATGGTGTGGCATGTTGATGCTAGCATAGATAACTGTTTTATATATATGGATGACAGTCAATCATGAAGAACTCACACACCCATAGTTCATAGGAAAGGAGATGAGCAGCAGTGTTGGAGAATGGCGACCTACTGTACGACCTTAGCCCATGTCCAGAATAAAGTGTACCTAGTGCCTTCAGAAACTATTCACTTGACTTTTTCCACATTTTGTGGTGTTACAGCCTGCATTTAAAAGTTATTAAATTTAGATTTTGTCACTGGCATAGAATAACAACCTACAACCTTAGTCCAAGTCCAGAATAAAGTGTACCTAGTGCCTTCATAAAGTATTCACACCCCTAGACTTTTTCCACATTCTGTTTTGTTACAGCCTGCATTTAAAATTGATTAAATTGGGATTTTTGGGGGGGGTCATTGGCATACACACAATACCCATGTCAGTGTTTTCGAAATGTTTAAAAATGAAAAGATGAAATGTCTTGAGTCAATAAGTATTCAACCCCTTTATTATGGCACACCTAAATAAATTCAGGAGTAAAAATTGCTTAACAAGTCACATAAGTTGCACAGACTCTGTGTGAAATAATAGTGCTTAACATGATTTTTGAATGACTACCTCATCTCTGTACCCCACACATACAATTCTCTGTAAGGTGCCTCAGTCGAGGGTGTGGGGTTCGATTCCCACAAGGGACCAGTATGAAAAAAAAAAAAAATATATATATATATATATATAATAATAATAATAATGTAAGCACATCTACTAAAATGTAAAAAATGTCAACCACAAAGACCAGGGAGGTTTTCCAATGCCTTGCAAAGAAGGGCACCTATTGATAGATGTGTAAAAAAAAAGCAGACATTGAATATCACTTTGACCATAATTACAGTTTGTATGATGTATCAATACACCCAGTCACTACAAAGATACAGGCATCCTTCCTAACTCAGTTGCCGGAGAGAAAAGAAACTGCTCAGGGATTTCACCATGAGGCAAATGGTGACAGAGTTTAATGACTGTGATAGGAGAAAACTGAGGATGGATCAACATTGTAGTTACTCCACAATATTAACATAATTGACAGAATACAAAAATTCCAAAACATGCATCCTGTTTGCAACAAGGCACAGAAAAACATTTTGTCCTGAATACAAAGTGTTATGTTTGGGTCAAATCCAATACAACACATTACTGAGTGCCACTCTCCATATTTTCAAGCAGAGTGGTGGCTGCATGTTACGGGTATGCTTGTAATTGTTAAGGACTAGGGAGTATTTCCAGGCAAAAAAAAATAAACAGAATGGAGCTAAGCACAGGCAAATCCTATAGTTAAACCTGGTTACCAAGAAGACAGTGAAAGTTGACTGACTGGCAGAGTTACCGTTTAGACTTAAATCTACTTGAAAATCTAGGGCAAGACTTGAAAATGGTATGTCTAGCAATGATCAACAACCAATGTGATAGAGCTTGAAGAATTCTGAAAACAATAATGGGCAAATGTTGCACAATCCAGGTGTGGAAAGCTCTTAGACTTACCCAGAAAGACTCACAGCTGTAATCGCTGCCAAAGGTGCTAGTATAAAGTATTGACTCAGGGGTGTGAAAACTTGTGTAAATTAGATATTTCTTTTTTTCATTTTCAATAAATTTGCAAAAATTGTCATTGTGGGGTATTGTGTGTAGATAGGTGAGATTTGTATTTTATTTAATACATTTTGAATTCAGGCTGTACCACAATAAGTCAAGGGGTATGAATAGGGGGGTTACAGTAAGATTTTGGTGGGGGCTGAGGTGAGCGGTCCCTGTATGACATGGAAGTGGGTGTGGAGCGTGACCTCAGGGGCTGGAAGTTGACGTCCCCTCCGCTGATCGCAGTGCTCCTGTGTGGTCCAGCGTCCATGTTAGATGAGGCCTCTGGCATTAGCAGCACTTCCTGAGGCAGGGGGGGAGCCCCTGGGTCGCCAGGCCTGGGCAGTGTGGAAGAGGCCTGGGATGAAGACACAGCCATGCTACTCGCTTGCATGGATGACAACATCTCCTTCCCATGGCTGGAGGCAGCGGGCCGGTTGAGGAACCTTAGGGCGTCAGAGGTGGATGGGCTCCCCTCTCTGTGGTAAAACATGGTGGATGCCAGGTGGGACTCATATGACAGTGTCCTGGAGAGGTCTTTATTGACCCCGGATGTGTCCTGAGTTGGCAGGAAGCCCGAGGAGGAACTGGATGCCCCTGCTGTAGAGGGCCAATGGGAGATGGTCATGATAATGGTACTAAGACAGTGTTAGACCACTGAGCTAAAGCCTATTAGCTTGGGGAGCTAATACACATTGTCAGGTCTCAGGCAAGGTTACTCGTCACTCAAGTGTGGTTCACCGAACCTCCTCCATTACATGTTGTCAAAAAATGAATAAAAAACACCACTTGAACACACACAACATACCTCTGTGAGACTCTATCCTCTCGTTCTTCACCTTCTGCACTTCATCAGTGATCTTGGTAATTAAGAAGTTGAGCGTACGTCCTTGTTGGATGGACTCGACCAGGGCATCCAGCCCCCGAGGGTTCTCAGCCAGGTAGTCCAGGAGCAAGCCCGTTTTCTTGGTCTGCGTGATCCTGCAGCTGATCTCCTCTGTGTCGTCTCGTGTCAGGATCTTACGCGAGCGCAGGTAGTCAAAATGACGGTCAGCCCGGATCTTGTCACAAAGGTACGGCCGCAGCCTCGTCAGGACCTAGACAGAGAACAGCAAGATGGAAACTGTGTGTGTGTTGAAGGATGGGTTCTTGACCATCTGTATGTTTTATAGGGCCAGTATTAATTGATATGTGTTTTATCAAGTGTGTGTGACCAGAGAACTGACTACTGATGGCTATACTGTAAATGCACCGAAGGACTGGTAAACATGTGTGGAAAAAGAATGATTAGAGTATGGACATGCATTTGTTAATCATTAAGATTAATGGGTTTGGTATATTACGCTTCTGTGAAAATGGGGTAGCCTATAGAGGGTGCGGCATAAGTTAGTTACTTTCACTTCTTTATTATGTGCATTTCAACATTTTAAGTTAATAACATTATGGTAAATAATTATTGTAAAACCGACTCACTAACAGTTGAATTGACAGTCAGACAAATAGGCCACTTACTTCCTTTTTTATATCGGCCATTTCATCTTCTGTCAGGTGAGGAACATCCATCCTACTCACCCTACCTAAAGGTGTCAAATTCAAGTCTTCCGGGTTCTTTACGAGAATAAAATGGCACACTAAAAATATTTAAACCAAAAGATAGGCTCCGGTACACGGATATTGTATTTTCCAGTGCGTAACTCTTGTCTAATAGCCTATAGTCTAGTTATTTGCCGATACAAAACAGAAGCTTCCAGACCCTCGGTAAATGTAAGTTTATCATTAGTGAACCGCTGACAGTTATTACTTCCTGATTCCATGGATGAGTTTACGCAAGTCATGTATGGGCAAGTGAATGATGAGTGTTTTTCATTCAGTTGCGCTATACTAGTCGGCTACTATCGCATCACCACTGTTTTTTCCATTAGGAAGGGATAAACAGCATATTCCATTGTTCAAATAATCTATTGTATTCTCTGAATTCTTATGTTTTTTAGCTTGACATGGTCAAATAACTGAAGCATAGAGTGGTAACTGTTTTTCTAATTTGGCGCACAGAAACGAAAACCTATGTGAAGGTAGCCACAATAGTATTTGGAGAGAGCCGAGGCTAAACAGACTCGCCTGCCTAAATTGACGACGTTGTCGCGCAGCTGAGAGTCGATTGGAGACGAATGGGTTCCGTCAGCAGTCCTGATGAGCCCTTCCCAGCTAGCCAGCAGCATGGCTTAGTTAAAACTCGATGGGAGAGATAACAGTCTTGGACACCATCTGGAATCTGGACGCCACCGTGACAGGCCAATTAGCTAACATAACGACAAACCGGTGTTAATAACCAATGCAACGTGTTGTGTTGCAACCTGGTCTCAGTACATTTCGTATTATTCTGTACATGAATCCGAGATAGGCTTTGAGTATATGTTACTTTTCGTATGGTATATATTAATTTGTGGTTGTCCATCACTCTTTTCGTATGATATGTTACAAATGTCAATTCGTATTATATGTTACGAATTTTCAAAACGTACAATATGTTACGGATTTGCCTAACATATGATATGTTCCGAATTCTAGCTAGGTGGCTAATGTTATCTAGGCTAGGAGTTAGGAGTTAGGTTGAAGGATTGCTGTTAGGGTTAGCTAAAAGGGTTAACCTTTTCACACTACCAACAAAAGGGTGTGATCATTCTACAGTGGTCCCTGCAATGTATACTCAAACCGGTGTGATTAGAATGCTTATTTAGAACGTGCAGTTTTGATTGACGCAACACTCAGCATTTGAGCTGGCTGAACACATTTTTCACAGAAACATTTTGCACAAGTCCTTATGACCTGAATGTGACCAGTTTATTTTTGGATGCAATGTTCAGACATTCATAGAAGTAGCGACAGCATAACACAATTCTCATCCAAACCGGAAAATGTAGGCTACATTTGTCCTAGTGTAACCGGTGTGAAATGGCTAGCTAGTTAATGGGGTGCGCGCTAAAAGCGTTTCAATCGGTGGTGTCACTTGCTCTGAGACCTTGAAGTAGTTGTTTCCCTTGCTCCGCGGCTTTTGTGGAGCAATGGGTAACGATGCTTCGAGGGTGACTGTTGTCTATGTGTGCATAGGGTCCCTGGTTTGAGCCCAGGTAGGGGTGAGGAGAGGGACGGAAGCTATACTGTTACATTGCAATAAGCATTCTAATCACACCGGTTTGAGTGTACGCTGCAGGGACCACTGTAGAATGATCATACCCTTTTGTTGGTACGTGTGAAAAGGTTAACCCCCCTTTTGCATTGCCTAGACCCACTCCCCAGGCGCTATCATTTGTTGACTTCTGTAACCGTAAAAGCCTTGGTTTCATGCATGTTAACATTAGAAGCCTCCTCCCTAAGTTTGTTCTATTCACTGCCCTAGCACACTCTGCCAACCCGGATGTCCTAGCTGTGTCTGAATCCTGGCTTAGGAAGTCCACCAAAACCCCTGAAATTTCCATCCCTAACTATAACATTTTCTGACAAGACAGAACTGCCAAAGGGGGCAGTGTTGCAATCTACTGCAGAGATAGCCTGCAGAGCTCTGTCTTACTATCCAGGTCTGTACCCAAACAATTCGAGCTTCTACTCCTAAAAATCCACCTTTCCAGAAACAAGTCTCTCACCTTTGCCACTTGCTATAGACCACCCTCTGCCCCCAGCTGTGCCCTTGACACCATTTGTGAACTGATTGCCTCCCATCTATCTTCAGAGCTCGTGCTGCTAGGTGACCTAAACTGGGACATGCTTAACACCCCGGCCACCCTACAATCTAAGCTTGATGCCCTCAATCTCACACAAATTATCAATGAACCCACCAGGTACAACCACAAATCAGTAAACACAGGCACCCTCATAGATATCATCCTAACCAACTTTCCCTCTAAATACACCTCTGCTGTTTTCAACCAAGATCTCAGCGATCACTTCCTCATTGCCTGCATCCGTAATGGGTCTGCGGTCAAACGACCACCCCTCATCACTGTCAAACGCTCCCTAAAACACTTCAGCGAGCAGGCCTTTCTAATCGACCTGGCCCGGGTATCCTGGAAGGATATTGACCTCATCCCGTCAGTAGAGGATGCCTGGTCATTCTTTAAAACTTCTTAGGGATGAGCACACGAGGTGACCGTTTTGGAGAGCCTGGCGTGCCCAAAGTAAAATGCCTCCCATTCAGGCCCAGAAAATAGGATATGCACATATTTGGTACCATTGGATAGGAAACACTCTGAATTTTCTAAAACTGTTAACCATTTGTCTGTGAGTAAACCAGAATGGATATGGCAGGCGAAACCCCGAGGAATTTCTGTCCTGGAAAAAGTGGTTTTCACAGAGTGCCTCATTTGGAACCCCTGCCTCATGAAAATGCCCATAAAAGGGCATATGAATGCAGTACCGATCGCTTCCTCTGGATGTCAACAGTCTCGAGAAAGTGTTTTGATTCTGTTTGGATGCTTTAGAGCAGAGAAGAAGAGGAAATCAGGAAGTGTCTCTTTGGAAGTCTATAGGAGTGGACGCGCGCTCTCGCCAAGCGCGCACTGTGTTTTTTTCCGTCTTTAGAGCTCAGTTTATATTCCGGTTGATTTATTATAGTAAATATACGTAAAAGTGTTCCTAAGGATACATTTAAAACTATGTTTGATTGTTTTTGGACAAGTTTATAGGTATAAGATGAACGAGTTCTCGTCACGTTTCAATGGAGTAGTGGACGCTGTAGTTTCTGATTATAACGCGCGAACCAAATGGAGATTTATGGATAAAATACATGACTTTTTCTAACAAAAGAACCATGGATTGTCTTCGTTGGACACTTAGGAAGACCTCAGCAGAAGTTCTTCAACAGGTAATTGATTTGTTTTCGCTGTGAAATGTGTTATGTGTGTGCCGTGATGGCTAATGAATTCATGGCTATGGGAAAAATATGTGAGGTGCTACCCTCAAACAATCAAATGTTGTGCTTTCGCCGTAAAGCCTTTTTGAAATCTGACAACGCTGTGATATTGCCAAGAAACAGAGCTTTTGATGAGTATGGAACACTTGTATATTGGTGGATGTTTAATAATTCAACTTTTGGATTTTGAATTTGGCGCCTCACATTTCACCTGGTAGTGTCGGGAGTGGGGCCCTAGCGCCCCAGCAATCCCCAAGAGGCTATGAGTGCTTCCTCACCATCTTAAATAAGCATGCCCCTTTCAAAAAATGTAGAACCAGGAACAGATATAGCCCTTGGTTCACTCCAGGCTTGACTGCCCTTGACCAGCACAAAAACATCCTGTGGTGTTCTGCATTAGCATCAACTAGTACTTTTCAGGGAAGTCAGGAACCAATATACACAGGCAGTTAGGAAAGCTAAGGCTAGCTTTTTCAAGCAGAAATTTGCATCCTGTAGCACAAACTCCAAAAAGTTGACTGCATTGAGGCTAGGAAATACTGTCACCACTGACAAATCCACTATAATTGAGAACTTCAATAAGCATTTTTCTATGGCTGGCCATGCTTCCACCTGGCTACCCCTACCCCGGTCAACAGCCCTGCACTCCCCACAGCATCTAGCCCAAGCCTCCCCCATTTCTCATTCACCTAAATCCAGATAGCTGATGTTCTGAAAGAGCTGCAAAATCTGGACCCCTACAAATCAGCCGGGCTAGACAATCTGGCCCCTCTCTTTCTAAAATGATCTTCCGAAATTGTTGCAACCCCTATTACTAGCCTGTTCAACCTCTCTTTCATATCGTCTGAGATTCCCAAAGATTGGAAAGCTGCAGCGGTCATCCCCCTCTTCAAAGGGGTTGACACTTTAGACCGAAACTGCTACAGACCCATATCTATCCTACCCTGCCTTTCAAAGGTCTTTGAAAGCCAAGTTAACAAACAGATTACCGACCTTCTCCGCTATGCAATCTGGTTTCAGAGCTGGTCATGGGTGCATCTCAGCCACACTCAAAGTCCTAAACAATATCATAACTGCTATTGATAAGAGACATTACTGTGCAGCCGTATTCATTGACCTGGCCAAGGCTTTCGACTCTGTCAATCACCACATTCTTATTGGCAGACTCAACAGCTTTGGTTTCTCAAATGATTGCCTCGCCTGGTTCACCAACTACTTCTCTGATAGAGTTCAGTGTGTCAAATTGGAGGGTCTGTTGTCCGGACCTCTGGCAGTCTCTAAGGGGGTGCCTCAGGGTTCAATTCTTGGGCCGACTCTCTTCTCTGTATACATCAATGATGTCGCTCTTGCTGCCGGTGATTCTCTGATCCCCCTCTACACAGACGACACCATTCTGTATACTTCTGGCCCTTCTTTGGACACTAACCTCAACGATTCTCTTTCCGTGGCCTCCAACTGCTCTTAAATGCAAGTAAAACTAAATGCATGCTTTTCAACCGATCACTGCCCGCCCATCCAGCATCACTACTCTGGACGGCTCTGACTTAGAATATGTGGACAACTACAAATACCTAGGTGTCTGGCTAGACTGTAAACTCTCCTTCCAGACTCACATTAAATATCTCTAATCCAAAAGTAAATGCAGAATCGGCTTCCTATTTCGCAACAAAGCATCCTTCACTCATGCTGCCAAACATACCCTCGTAAAACTGACCATCCTACCGATCCTCGACTTCGGCGATGTCATTTATAAAATAGCCTCCAACACTACTCAACAAATTGGATGCAGTCTATCACAGTGCCATCCATTTTGTCACCAAATCCCCATATACTACCCACCACTGCGACCTGTACGCTCTCGTTGGCTGGCCCTCGCTTTATACTCGTCGCCAATCCCACTGGCTCCAGGTCATCTACAAGTCTCTGCTAGGTAAAGCACCGCCTTATCTCAGCTCACTGGTCACCATAGCAGCACCCACCCGCAGCATGCGCTCCAGCCGGTATATCTCACTGGTCACCCCAAAAGCCAATTCCTCCTTTGGCCTCCTTTCCTTCCAGTTCTCTGCTGCCAATGACTGGAACGAACTACAGAAATCACTGAAGCTGGAGACTCATATCTCCCTCACTAGCTTTAAGCACCAGCTATCAGTGCAGCTCACAGATCTCTGCACCTGCACATAGCCCATCTGTAAACAGCCCATCTTACTACCTCATCCCCATACTGTATTTATTTATTTATCTTGCTCTTTTGCACCCCAGTAACTTGCACATTTATCTTCTGCACATCTACCATCCCAGTGTTTAATTGCTATATTGTAATTACCTCGCTACCATGGCCTATTTGTTGCCCTACCTCCCTTATCTTACCTCATTTGCACTCACTGTATATAGACTTATTATTTATTTTATTTTTTCATTTTTCTACTGTATTATTGGCTGTATGTCTGTGTATTCCATGTGTAACTCTTTGTTGTTGAATGTATCAAACTGCTGTGCTTTATCTTGGCCAGGTCGCAGTTGTAAATGAGAACTTGTTCTCAACTAGCCTACCTGGTTAAATAAAGGTAAAATAAAATAAAACCCTCTTCAAAAAAGTATTTTACACACATCATAGGTGTCCATTACAATCAGAATGCATTATTTGACACCAGTACTTGAAAACATGTTAATAAAACTAAATACGTTATGCTTCATATTTGCATGCATACGTACATACATATGCTACAATAGAAACGACAACACGATATACAGAAAATAAGGCACTTACTTTGATAGGAACGCACACATGTACAAAGTAATTTTATGTAAGGAAAACAATTAAGGCAATGCGAGTGCCAGACAGAAAATGTGCCAGTTCGTGCAAGACTGCGCAAATGTCTGCATACTTGATCTGCGGAAACACTGGAATTAGTGCTTGAGCTCTCCTGGTAGAGTGAAGTTTGTCCGGCTCAGTAAAGCCTCAAACATAAATTGTCCGCAACACTGAAATTGCCTACTTCTATGTGAATCAATGAGGAGGCAGAACACACCTCAATTAAAACTGTTAGAAAAAAATAAAAATAAAAAATAGATAATTAGCAGGCAGCATGTTTTAACTGTCCTGTCGCGTAACAATCACATTTTGGAACAGTGAGTGCATTCTGACATCACGTGCATAAAACAACTCACACTGGGGTGACCGTTAGAGATATTTGGAACTGACTTGTGAAAAGGTTAAGGTTAGGGGAAGGGTTAGCTAACATGCTAAGTAGTTGCAAAGTAGCTAAAAATGAGCAAGTAGTTGAAAAGCTTCTAATTAGCTAAAATTGTCTGTGATGAGATTTGAACAGGCAACATTTAGGTTGCTATTTATACGTCACCCCTACCAACCACCATCTTTTAGTTTTTGCCTTAAGTAACATTCTGTCTTATGTAAGTGTCCTGGAGTTATCTTTACTATGTTACGTCTAGTGTATGAGACCAGGCTGGTGTATTCCGGTTGCTCATCATCAAACAGGCTAGACGTTTCTAGCCACAACCAGGAACTAGCTGGGGATTCCTGGCAATGTGAATAGTTTGTTTGCATGTGACTATTCCTCTTTTGTTTGTTGATATTTGTTTGTTAATAATAAAACATAGAAAATTCAAATAAAAAAAGGAGAAAGAAAAAAACAATTAAAAAAGAGGCTGGGGAAGGCTCATTATCAAGACTGACTGAACCGAATCCATTCGTCCGCACTCAACTCTCGCAGCGCGACATAAATCATCAATTTTGGGCACCTGGCGTCCACCTGGAATGTGCGGTTCGCCTTCAAAATAAAAGCCCATAATTGAAAGCGATGCAAATGGTAAGAAATAGTGGAATCATGCCATATTTGCACTAGATCATGCTAAACATGGTTTGAATGTTGTTATATACATTCAACAAAATACAATTATTAGTTAATTTGTGAAAATCATTTGAAATCGCACTGTGGACGTATTAGACTTCAGAATCAGTATACTCATTGACACCCACAGAACACAACTGTGAAGAGTTTACACAAATATTAGCGTAGTGGTTCTTATTGCAGGACTTTGACTGTGGGAAATCACTTCCCCAGTCAGCCTATTGTGCGTATTGACATTGATATTACTCTGTAAATCAAATCACATTTTATTAGGCACATGCGCCGAATACAACAGGAATACAACACCTTACAGTGAAATGCTTACTCACGAGCCCCTAACCAACAATGCAATTTAAAAAAAATACAGATAAGAATAATAAATAAAAGTAACAAGTAATTAAAGAGCAGCAGTAAAACAACAATAGCGAGACTATATACAGGGGGGTACCGGTACAGAGTCAATGTGCAGGGGCACCGGTTAGTTGAGGTAATATGTACATGTAGGTGAATTTTTAAAGTGACTATGCATAGATGATAACAACAGAGAGTTGCAGCGATGTAAAAGGGGGGGGGGGCAATGAAAATAGTATGGGTAGCCACTTGATTAGGTCTTCAGGAGTCTTATTGTTAGGGGGTAGAAGCTACCGCTTGCTGTGCGGTAGCAGAGAGAACTGTCTATGACTAGGGTCGCTGGAGTCTTTGGCAATTTTTAGGGCCTTCCTCTGACACCGCCTGGTATAGGAAGTCCTGGATGGCAGGACGCTTGGCCCAAGTGATGTACTGGGCTGTTCGCACTACCCTCTGTAGTGCCTTGCAGTCGGAGGCCGATCAATTGCCATATCAGGCAGTGATGCAACCATTTAGGATGCTCTTGATGGTGCAGCTGTAGAACCTTTTGAGGATCTAAGGACCCATGCCAAATCTTTTCAGTCTCCTGAGGGGGAATAGGTTTTGTCGTGCCCTCTTCACGACTGTCTTGGTGTGTTTGGACCATGTTAGTTTGTTGGTGATGTGGACACCAAGGAACTCTCAACCTGCTCCACTGTAGCCCCGTCGATGAGAATGGGGGCGTGCTCGGTCCTCTTTTTCATGTAGTCCACAATCATCTCCTTTGTCTTGATAATGTTGATGGAGAGATTGTTGTCCTGCCACCACACGGCCAGGTCTCTGACCTCCTCCCTATAGGCTGTCTTGTCATTGTCGGTGATCAGGCATACCACTAATGTGTCATCAGCAAACTTAATGATGGTGTTGGAGTCGTGCCTGGCCGTGCAGTCATGAGTGAACAGGGAGTACAGGAGGGGACTGAGCACGCACCCCTGAGGAGCCCTTGTGTTGAGGATCAGCGTGGCAGATGTGTTGTTACCTACCCTTACCACCTGGGGGCGGCCCATCAGGAAGTCCAGGTTCCAGTTGCAGAGGGAGGTGTTTAGTCCCAGGGTCCTTAGCTTATTGATGAGCTTTGATGGCACTATGATGTTGAATGCTGAGCTGTATTCAATGAATAGCATTTTCACATAGGTGTTCTTTTTATCCAGGTGGGAAAGGGCAGTGTGGAGTGCAATAGAGATTGCATCATCTGTGGATCTGTTGGTGCGGTATGCAAATTGGAGTGGGTCTAGGGTATCTGGGATAATGGTGTTGATGTGAGCCATGACCAGCCTTTCAAAGCACTTCATAGCTACAGACATGAGTGCTACAGGTCGGTAGTCATTTAGGCAGGTTACCTTAGTGTTCTTGGGCACAGGCGCTATGGTGGTCTGCTTAAAACATGGTATTACAGACTCGGACAGGGAGAGGTTGAAAATGTCAGTTTAGACACTTGCCAGTTGGTCAGCGCATGCTTGCAGTACACGTCCTGGTAATCCATCTGGCCCTGCGGCCTTGTAAATGTTGACCTGTTTAAAGGTCTTACTCACATCGGCTGCGGAGAGCGTGATCACACAGTCTTCCGGGAACAGCTGGTGCTCTCATGCATGTTTCAGTTTTATTTGCCTCGAGCGAGCATAGAAGTAGTTTAGCTCATCTGGTAGGCTTGTGTCACTGGGCAGCTCTAGGCTGTGCTTCCCTTTGTAGTCTGTAATGGTTTGCAAGCCCTGCCACATCCGACGAGCATCAGAGCCAATGTAGTACGATTCGATCTGTACTCTGTACAGCTTTACCTATAGATTGTGGATCAATGAAATGGGGCATCAGTCTACTCAATGACACCCACAGAACACAACTGTGAAGAGTTTACTCAAATATTAACATAGTAGTTCTTATTGCGGGACTTTGACTGTGGGAAATCACTTCCCCAGTCAGCCTATTGTGCATATTGACATTGATAACGATACAGGGCGAGACCCAGATGCAAACCATCTGCCTCCCGTGTCTGCGTCTCTGATATGTATTATAATCCAAGGGGCAGGCAAGAGACAGGTCGTGGACAGACAAAAGATCATAAACCAGGTCAGAGTCCAGGAGGTACAGAGCGGCAGGCAGGCTCGAGGTCGGGGCAGTCAGAATGGTCAGGCAGGCGGGCTCAGAGTCAGGGCAAGCAAGGGTCAAAACCAGGAGGACTAGAAAAACTGAGATAAGGAAAAAAAACATGCTGGTTGACTTGACAAGACAAGACGAACTGGCAACAGACAAACAGAGAACACAGGAATAAATACCCAGGGACTAATGGGGAAAACAGGTGACACCTGGAGATGGGTGGAGACAATCACAAAGACAGGTGAAACAGATCAGGGTGTGACAATATTACAATGTACAGCTTTACCTATGGATTGTGGATCAATGAAATGGGGTATCAGTCTACTCAATGACACCCACAGAACACAACTGTCAAGAGATTACATAAATATTAGCATCATAGCTCATATTGCGGGACTCTAAAACCAGTGTGAAATGAGCCACATTAAGCTTACCAGTCAACTTACTATGTGTATTGGACATTCACATTGCACTGTACAGCCTTACCTATGAATTGTGGATAAATAGAATTGGGTATCAGTCTTCTCAGTGACACCCACAGAACACAACGGTGAAGATTACACACATATTAGCATCATGGCTCATATTGTAGGACTTTGACTGGCATTACTCTACTAATTGTTGCCTTTTGCATCACTTTTGATATGTGACTTTTAATTTGAAGACAAACAGCAAATTCCACTAGAGGCCATGAGTAACTTGGTCAAGAAGAATGGCACCAATTGGCCTATATGTAGCGCTGTTATAAGCAGTCTCACTTAAACCCTCATATCTGCTGCCCCCTTTGAACTAGATACTTGAAACTTTGTATATAGGTGTCTTTCCTCATGCGGAAGAAATTTGCCTCAAGAAGCCATAAGGTCCGTTAGGATAGATTTTCCTCCATCTTGGACATTTTTGAAAACCTTTGAAAAACGTCTTCTCATGAACCAGTCCAAATAACACCAATTCGGTATGTAAGCATTTGGTACATCTCTTCAGGGGTGTAGGAATGGGTGGGGAGCCATGCCCACCCAATCAGATTGAGCAAAAAACAAAAATGTATACATTATTAAAATAAAAATACCCAGTCTTTTAATGGTGTTGAGAATCAAATGTTGCTGCATTCAAATATGGCCGCACTGTACTTATAGATTAGCGCATATGCTTATGCTAAGAATACTTTTTAAATGTTCTTCTCATGAACCATAACTCAGATTGACTCCAATGAATTTGTATCTAATGCATTTGAGAGTGATTAGTTCAAAAGTTGGCCACGCTACACCACTAGATGGCACCATATCACACCAGGGCTATAAGAACTGAACCGATGGACAGGAGGCCATGAAACTTGGTATGTAAACCTTGTGGTGGAAAAAGTATCCAATTGTCATACCTGAGTAAAAGTAAAGATACCTTAATAGAAAATGACTCAAGTACAAGTCACCCAGTAAAATACTACTTGAGTAAAAGTCTAAAAGTATTTGGTTTTAAATATACTTAACTATCAAAAGTAAATGTGATTGCTTAAATATACTTAATTATCAAAAGTAAAAGTTAAAGTATAAATCACTTCACATTCATTATATTAAGCAAACCAGACGGCACCATTTTCTTTTTTTAAAGATAGCCAGGGGCACACTCCAACACTCAGACATCATTTACAAACAAAGCATTTGTGTTTAGTGAGTCCGTCAGATTAGAGGTAGTCGGGAGGTCCAGGGATGTTCTCTTGAGAAGTGCGAGAATTTGACTATTTTCTTGTCCTGCTAAGCATTCGAAATGTAACGAGTACTTCTGGGTGTCAGGGAAAATTAATGGATTAAACAGTACATTATTTTCTTTAGGAATGTACTGAAGTAAAAGTAAAAGTTTTTTAAATATTAATAGTAATGTAATGTACAGATACCCCAAAAAACTACTTAAGTAGTACTTTAAAGTATTTTTACTTAAGTATTTTACACCACTGTGTAAACCTTATGTGTATGTTCTTAGAAGCTGTGTGAATATAAAGTCATCGCAACCTTAGAAGGCAGCCCCAGACCAGTTGGTGGCACTATAGATATCATTGGCACCAGTGGCACAATAGGATACTGTAGGGCAGCCTAGCCCACAAAGTGCTTCTTCTTATCAACTGTATGCAAGAATGTCCTCTGTGTTGTCTTAGGAATTCAGCATTCTCTGTTTTATCTCTCCAACCCCCATTGTGTCACCTCTGAGAAGCAGAGGTTACATCATGTAGGTTTGATATCTGATTGGAGGTTAACTTTACAGTAGTACTATTGATCAACAACTCAGATTTTGAATCCAAACAACTCAGATGCTTATAAAAGGGTCTTAGATGCATTGTTCTTTCTCTATTTTGTTCCTGAACTGCTGTGGTGAGATACTCTCTCTTTCTTTCACACTCCGTCCCATGGACTTTTGGGGCATGGCCTTTCAGGCTATGATTTCTCTCTTTCTCTCTCATCATGCTTAGAATAATGCTTTGTTAATGTCGGTATTGCCATGTAACTGAAGCTTTATGTCGTGTATGGGAATCCATTCATTTTACAAAGTAATTAAATAATACTTGTATTTGAAATTTCCTAATTGCCTATTACTTTAATTCAATAATGTTCTTGCATCTTTCTAAATCATCTTTATGGAGTCAAACATTTTAATAGGCTAATTACTTCGTCTTATTATGAGTGGCATGTGAGGTATTTATAATATCATATAGTATATACTGTATATACACATGTCAAATATTACTTCCCACTACAATACTAGAGCAATAACTATTGATCAAGTGGACATTGTCTCGTGCAAATGAATGTTAGATTTAAATGATGCAGACGGACAATGTGAAATATCATGATTACTATATATGTTTAATCACATAATGTTGCCCTTATTGTAGAAACCGTAAGTCCTGCTGCTTGCGCAGTCAGCGTATTACAGCTGTGAGAGTGTATTTAAGTATTTTAGAACGCTAATGTGAACTGTACCAACTGAGATTTAAATATTTACAAAAACACATTTTGACAAAATAAAGTCCCAGAATTCAAAGATGACTGTAACAAACCAATACACTAATGCTAAAAATATTTCACAAATCTTAACATAAACGTTAGTCAAATTGACCCCAGAATTGGTATATAAACTCAGTACATTAAGTAATGACTTTAAGATTGATTATCAGTTGCATGCAAAGATAACCAACCTACAGCATTAGACTACACTTCACTAGCGTCATCCTTGTGGCATTGCGAGATTAACATGGTAATATTTTTGTAATAGTATAGCTTCCGTCCCTCTCCTCGCCCCTACCTGGCCTCGAACCAGGGACCCTCTGCACACATCAACAACTGACACCCACGAAGCATCGTTACCCATCGCTCCACAAAAGCCGCGGCCCTTGCAGAGCTAGGGGAACTACTTCAAGGCCTCAGAGCGAGTGACGTCACCGATTGAAACGCTGTTAGTGCGCACCCCGCTAGCTAACTAGCCATTTCACACCGGTTACATTTTCACTGATTGCACATGATAGAGTGCTTGCTTTGTTATCCAACTGCTTGTGTCTGTGCTGTCATCCTGTGAACCCCTTTCATTGCTTCTTGTAACTATATTTTAATTGTCCTATTTTTTACAAAACATTTTTAAAATACAATATTATTTTATATGTAGGCTATTGGATGGGGCTATAACAGTAAGTAATAGGCTATAATTATGAGCTACAGTTAACCGCCAAAATAATGGAAACACTTGAGTAAATGAGGGATACAAAGTATATTGAAAACAAAGTATATCTCAACATGCTTAGGGTCATGTATTAAAATGCTTGGCAGGCCATTATTTTGGCAACCATTGCCATGCCCCCATAGGATGACAATGCCCCTATCTACAGGGCACGAGTGGTCACTGAATGGTTTGATGAGCATGAAAGCAATGTAAACCATGGTTGGTGTTTCCAAGAATTTTGTCAGTTACCTGTATATGCACTGAGTGTACAAAACATTAAGAACACCTGCTCTTTCCGTGACATAGACTGAACAGGTGAAAACAGGTGAAAGCTATCATCCCTTATTGATGTCACTTGTTAAAACCACTTCAATCAGTGTACATGAAGGGGAGGAGACAGTTTAAATAAGGATTTTTAAGCCTTAAGACAATTGAGACATGAATTGTATATGTGTGCCATTCAGAAGGTGAATGGTAAAGACAAAATATTAAATTGCTTTTGAGCTGGGTATGGTGGTAGGTGCCAGGCGCACCGGTTTGAGTGTGTCAAGAACTGCAACGCTGCTTAGTTTTTCAACAGTTTCCCGTGTGTATCAAGAATAGTCCACCACCCAAAGGATATCCAGCCAACTTGACACAACTGTGGGAAGCATTGGAGTCAAAATGGGCCAGCATCCCTGTGGAATGCTTTCGACACCTTGTAAAGTCCATTCCCAGACAAATTGAGGCTGTTTAGAGGGGAAAATGGGGTGCAACTCAGTATTAGGAAGGTGTTCCTAATGTTTGTATACTCAATGTATATTAGTACTGGTATCTTTATTGTAGAGTAGTCTGCTGCACCTTGATATGACCAGGCAATATTGCAGTCATCACGTCACCATTCTACTTCTACCTATGTAGTGCATAATCATGTGTAATACATGCATAATGAATTAAGTCTTAGTAAATGTGTACTTAATAAATGTATATTTACTCCTGTTGGGTTCAGTTGCTGAGAGGGTGTCTGCCTTTATAACTGTTGATGTAGTTATGATGACACAGAGGGCCTGAGGTCTAATGTCAAAAAGGCTGCTCTACATGTTATGAGGAGATTATACATTTTCTAAGGCTATCCTATCCATGAGAACATGTCTAGGCTAAGTATATTTCTAATTTGCCTTGGCAACCTGAAAACAAATGTCATATTGAATAAGCAGTCATGTAGAAGAGATCATTTGTGTTCAAGTATCCATTACAGTACATAACGAAAAAGTGATATAATTGTGTACTATAGGGCCCACAAAGAGTGGGTAGGGTACAGCCCTGACCAGGTTAAAGTAAGCCAACAAGAGCAAGTATTGGCGGACAACAGTGAAGTTTCCGCTACTCTTTTTGCCAGGTTAACCACTTTGCATGAGAAGGCAAACATAACATTCCAGAAGGCAAAAAATACATTCAAAATTGGTACAACTTGTGCCTTCTCAATTTTCAGTTTAATCATGATATTACAGGACTCCTTTGAAGACTGATTTCTTCCCTGAAGTTATTGTTGTCATGCTTGTTGTGTCATACTGTGCCCTGAAATGTAAAAATTGTGTTGTTTAGAAGGAGTGCAAGGGCAAATTTAGTTATTGCACACACGCACTTCACAGAGTAGGTGTTACCTAATGGAAAGATGCAGGACACGCCAATAGACTCATGCTAGCTCGTACTTGGCTCTGCCCAGCTCCTTGATTGTTCTGCATGCTAGGATTAATTTGCTCCCATTGGAAACAACAGACCATGGTCTATCTTGGGTTAGTTATAAAAAATCTTTGGTTGAGCCATTCCTGTAGTGAAAATTAATGGGGAAAGAATAGAGGTTTGGGATAAATGCAGATTTTTATTTATTTTAATTAACCTTTATTTAAACACTGAAAATAAGGTCTGAGGTTAACACAGGCTTAGGAGATCTTATACATTTTGTTCTATGATATATCAGTCAGTTAACATGTCAGGCTCTTGTGTAGCTGGTGCATAAAGTCAGGCGCAGGAGAACAGTACTGAGTGAGCAAAAAACTTTACTCAAACAAATATACATGCAAAACACTAAACGCGTAAATTCAAATAAACATGCCAAATGCAAAACAGGCGAGGCATATATGAAATGCACCAGCCAGAAAGAAACGGCTTCACAATAAACAATCACACACAAGGACATGAGGGGAAAACAGAGGGTTAAATACACAACAGATAATGATGGGGAATGCAAACCAGGTGTGTGAAAAACAAGACAAGACAAATGGAAAATGAAAATTAGATCGGTGATGATTAGAAGACCGGTGACGTCGACCGCCGAATGCCGCCCGAACGAGGAGGGGAACTGACCTCAGTCGAAGTCGTGACATAACATGACCTTTATGAATTATGAAGCCTTTATATGCTTTGTGAGGTTAGCTGATGAAGATTATCTGATAGAACAAAACGTATAAGATCTCCTAAGCCTGTGTTTACCAGAAACCTTATTTTTGGCGTATAGAAAAACCCTACAAAAACTCAATACATTTTCCAATAGGCTTTGCCCAGTGAACCATGGCGGAGTTAGTGTACAAAAGGACGCCATTACTATTGATCTCTATTGCTTCAAGTAGGCCTATAGATAATCTACAATTAAAGAATTAAACCATTCAAATAATTAAACATGAAGTAGCAAGTTAAGCGACGTTGCCATAGACCTAATATGTTGATCTTTAGGTTATTGGTTAGGCTACATTGAAATGCGTGAGCTTTTAGATATAGATATGAATATTGAAACGGCTCAGATGTAGCCTAATGGCTTAATAATAGGTGCGGCTATGGAACCCTGACCTGTTCACCAGACATGCTACCTGTCCCAGACCTGATGTTTTCAACTCTCTAGAGACAGCAGGAGCGGTAGAGATGCTCTGAATGATCGGCTATGAAAAGCCAACTGACATTTACTCCTGAGGTGCTGACCTGTTGCACCCTCGACAACCACTGTGATTATTATTATTTGACCATGCTGGTCATCTATGAACATTTTAAAATCTTGGCAATTCACTTCTTGTCCTGAATGCATGTGTAAGGATGCTGTTCATCGACTACAGCTCAGCCTTCAAAACCATAGTGCCCTATAAGCTCATTACAAATCTCACAGTCCTGGGTCTGAACTCCCTATGCAACTGGGTCCTGGACTTTCTGTCAGGCCGCCCCCAGGTGGTGAAGGTAGGCAACATTACCTCCTCGACACTGATCCTCAACACAGTACCTTCATGTATTCACGGTATACCCACATCCTTGTGGCCTCACACAGTTGCAACTCTATCGTCAAGTTTGCTGACGACACAACAGTAGTAGGCCTGATCACCAACAACGACAAGACAGCCTACAGGGACGAGGTAGGCCCTTTGATGCCGTGGTGCCAGGTAAACAACCTCTCCCTCAAGGTGTCGCAGGAAGGCCAAGAAGATCATCAGGGACCCCAGCCACCCAAGCCATGCCCTGTTCTCCCCGCTTCAATCACTCAGACACTGGCAGTACAGGAGCATCAGGGAAAAAACTGTAAGACTGGCCAATAGTTTCTATACTCAGACCATCAGACACACACACACATTCATGCTACATTACACACACATCACAACTGCTGCTACCAGACTCTTATTATACTGTTTAGTTTATACACTGCCCCACATCCCCCCTTCCCAATACACGTGTAAATATTGGACTATAAATTGTGCCTTCCTGTGTTATACTATAACAATATACTGATAAAACTTGAAACTTAAAACTCTAGGTACAGTAAAGGCCTGTACAGTAAGTTCCAGATGCTTAGGTATGAGAATGTGTTCCTCCATGACATGACAGCAGTAGAATTTACAGACCAGTCCTTGTAGGAACAGTCCAGGCAATGGTTATAAATCGTGACAAAATCAACTCCCTCGAAACACAACTAGTTCTCTTATCCGTGTTAGGAAACAGCCAAAAGACCAGACTGTATTGTGATTAGCAGCATGTGTTTAGCAGCAGGTCATACAGTGTTTCATGCCGAGTCAGCAGTGGGGAATGTCAGACGAACATTATGTTCCTGTTATGAGTGCCCATGGCATGCAGCGACAGGAAAGGGACCCAAAATGAGGAAAACAAATGTATAGAAATTGTGTAAGAACTGGATTTGCAATCACATCTTGAAAATGGACGCAAAGCCACTACAGACATTCCTGTGTACCTCATAAAACGTGTCAGTCAGACCCATAAAAACATACAGTATGTTCAAACCAGCTTCTCACTAGATGTACTACTGTACAACATTAATAAATCATGTGCATTTTGGTGGGATACTAGACTTATTTTGCAAAGGAAGGTGTATCTACCAATTACACAGTGAATATCCTAAAAGAAAATGGAATTGATTGATTTCAATCCTGTTTACAAAACACACAACACAGAAAAAGGACAGTCACACAGAGACTGTGTGTGTGTGTGTGGGTGGGTGGGTGGGTTGTGGGGGGGCTACAGGTACAATATTAATGTCAATTTACACAGTTTATACCACATCTATATTTGTAGGCTGACACTAAACAAAGTAAATAATAATACATACATACATACAGAGAAATTATGATATTGATCACACAGGATTTTGTAATTATCCATTTGTTATGTAAAGAAAAGAGAAACAAAAAGTGGTGGGCCTACACTCCCAACTCCCCATCCAATTCCTCCAAGCCCAACATCCTCCCCCCACCCGGAAACCACGTTTTCCACCCCTTCCCACCCCACCTAGCAACACGGGTTGGTTGTCAGTCCCCATCCCCCATATCACTATCTACCCACTAGGCCCCCACACCCTCTACCTCCTAAACAACCAAGGTTTCTTATCAACCGAGGATACTTTTACATCCACCCTCCTGCCCCCCTGTCCTGGTGACTAGAGAAAACCCTCCTCACACCACCCCTTCCCTGTGGGCAAGAAAGTGAAAAAAGTAAATATATACAGTGCATTCGGTAAGTATTCAGACCCCTTGACTTTTTCCACATTTTGTTATGTTACAGCCTTATTCTAAAATGGATTAAATAGTTTTTTCCTCTCATCAATATGCACACAATACCCCATAATGACAAAGCAAAAACAGTTTTTTTTCGAAATGTTTGCAAATGTATTAAAAATAAAAACCTTAAATGTCACGTTTCCATAAGTATTCAGACCCTTTACTCAGTACTTTGTTAAAGCACCTTTGGAAGCGATTACAGCCTCAAGTCTTCTTGGGTATGACGCTACAAGCTTGGCACACCTGCATTTGGGGAGTTTGTCCTGTTGGAAGGTGAACCTTCAATCTTGGTTTCATCAGACCAGAGAATCTTGTTTTTCATGGTCTGAGATGCCTTTTGGCAAACTCCAAGAGGGCTGTAATGTGCCTTTTACTGAGGAGTGGCTTCTGTCTGGCCACTCTACCATAAAGGCCTGATTGGTGGAGTGCTGCAGAGATGGTGGTTCTTCTGGAAGGTTCTCCCATCTCCACAGAGGAACTCTGGAGCTCTGTCAGAGTGACCATCGGGATCTTGGTCACCTCCCTGACCAAGGCCTTTTTCCACCTATTGCTCAGTTTGGCCGGGCGGCCAGCTCTAGGAAGACGCATGGTGGTTCCAAACTTCTTCCATTTAAGAATGATGGAGGACACTGTGTTCTTGGGGATCTTCAATGCTGCAGAAATGTTTTGGTACCCTTCCCCAGATCTGTGCCTCGACACAATCCTGTCTCGGAGCTCTACGGATAATTCCTTCGACGTCATGGCTTGGTTTTTGCTCTGACATGCACTGCCAACTGTGGGACCTTCTATAGAGAGTTGTGTGCCTTTCCTAATCATGTCCAATCAATTGAATTTACCAAAGGAGGACTTTAATCAAGTTGTAGAAACATCTCAAGGATGATCAATGGAAATAGGATGCACCTGAGCTCATAGCAAACGGTCTGATTTATGTAAATAAGGTATTACATTTTTTTTAACATACATTTGCAAAATTGTAATAAGGTTGTAACCTAAGAAACGGTGGAAAAAGTGAAGGGGTCTGAATCCTTTCTGAATGCACTGTACACATGAAGTGGGTAAAACAGTATTTAATAATATTTAAGTGACCACTGTTATATTAGTAAAGTGGCAGTGTTCCATGTCTATGTACTTAGGCAGCAGCCTCTAAGGTGCAGGGTTGAGTAACCGGGTGGTAGCCGGCTAGTGACAGTGACGAAAGTTCAGGGCAGGGTACTGGGTGGAGGCCGGCAGGTGGTGACTATTTAACAGTCTGATGGCCTTGAGATACAAGCTGTTTTTCAGTCTCTCATTCCAACTTTGATGCATAATGGTGAACAGGTTGTGGCTCGGGTGGCTAAGTTCTTTGATTATCTTTTTGGCCTTCCTGTGACACCGGTGTTATAGATGTCCTGGAGGGCTGGCAGTGTGCCCCCATTGGAGAGCCCTGCGGTTGCGGACGGTGCATTTCCCAGACCAGGCGGTGATACAGCCAGACAAGATGCTCTCAATGGTGCATCTGTAAAAGCTGAATTTCTTCAGCCTCTTGAGTTTGAAGAGGCACATTTGCGTTTTCTTCACCAGTGTCTGTGTGGGTGGACCATTTCAGATTGTCAGTGATGTGTACGCTGAGGAACTTTAATCTTTTCACCTTCTCGAATGCGGCCCCATTGATGTGGATGGGGGCATGCTCCCTCTGCTGTCTCCTGAAGTCCACAATCAGCTCCTTCATTTTGATGACGTTGAGGGAGAGGTTATTTTCCTGGCACCACTTCGCCAGGGCCCTCACCTCCTCCCTGTAGTCTGTCTTGTCGTTGTTGGGAATCAGGCCTACCACTGTGTCGTCTGCAAACTTGATGATTGAGTTGGAGACATGCGTGGCCACGCAGTCATGGGTGAACAGGGAGTACAGGAGTGGGCTGAGCACGCACCCTTGTGGGGCTCCTGTGTTGAGGATCAGCGTAGTGGAGGTGTTGTTGCCTACCTTCACCACCTGGGGGAGGCCCGTCATGAAGTCCTCTACTCAATTGCATAGGGCAGGGTTCAGATCCAGGTTCATAGACTAATGCTGAGCTATAGTCTATGAACAACATTCCTACATAGGTATTCCTCTTGTCCAGATCGGAGAGGGCAGTGTGGTGGCGATTGCGTCTTCCGTGGCTCTATTGCAGTGGGTCTAGGTTGTCAGGTAAGGTGGAGGTGATATGGTCCTTAACTAGCTTCTCAAAGCACTTCATGATGACAGAAGTGAGTGCTACGGGGCGATAGTCATTTATACTGAATACAAATATAAACGCAACATGCAACAATTTCAATTATTTTATTGACTTACAGTTCATAAGGAAATCAGTCATTTTAAATAAATTCATTAGGCCCGAATATATGTATTTCACATGACAGGGCTTAGGCACAGCCATGGGTGGACCTAGGAGGGTATAGGCCCACCCACTTGGGAGACAGGCCCACCCACTGGGGAGCCAGGCCAGCCAATCAGAATTAGTTTTTCCCCACAAAAGGACTTTATTACAGACATAATTACTCTTCAGTTTCATCAGCTGTCCGGGTGGCTGGTCTCAGATGATCCCGCAGGTGAAGAAGCCGGATGTGGAGGTCCTGAGCTGACGGGGTTACATGTAGTCTGAAGTTTAGAGGCCTATTGGACGTACTGCTAATTTACTTTGGAGGCGGCTTATGGTAGAGAAATTAACATTAAATTCTCTTGCAACAGCCCTGGTGGACATTCCTGCAGTCAGCATGCCAATTGCACACTCCTTCAAAACTTTAGACATCTGTGGCAATGTGTTGTGTGACAAAACTACACATTTTAGAGTGGTCTTTTATTGCCCCCAGTACAAGGTGCACCTGTGTAATGATCATGCTGTTTAATCAGCTTACTGATATGCCACACCTGTCAGGTGGATGGATTATCTTGGCAAAGGAGAAATGCACACTAACAAGGATGGAAACACGTTTGTGCACAAAATTTGAGATAAATAATATTTTTGTGCATACAGAACATTTCTGGGAACTTTAATTTCAGCTCATGAAACATGGGACCAACACTTTACATGTTGCGTTTATAGTTTTGTTCGGTATAGTTCAGTTACCTTCACTTTCTTAGGTTACGGAACAATGGTGGCTATCTTGAAGCAAGTGGGTACAGAAGACTGAGATAGGGAGAGATTGAATAATTAAGTAAACACTCCAGCAAGCCGGTTTGCGCATGCTCTGAGGACGCGGCTAGGGATGCCGTCTGGGCCGGCAGCCTTGCAAGGGTTAACATGCTTAAAGGTCTAACTCACGTTGGCCACTGAGAACGAGAGCTCACAGTCCTCGGAAGCAACGGTTGCCCATGTCGGCGGCACTGTGTTTTCCTCGAAGCGGGCAAAGAAGGTGTTTAGCTTGTCCAGTAGCAAGACGTCCATGTTTCCGACATGGCTGAAAATTTGTGGGCAGAACTGAAAAAGCGTGTGTGAGAGAGCCCTCTGCGTTCTCTATGTTTTAGGTCAGGACGTGACTAGTTGGGTATTCTATGTTAATACGTCTATGTTTTGGTTTTGTATGGTTCCCAATTAGAGGCAGCTGATTGTCGTTGCCTCTAATTGGGGACCATACTTAGTTTGTTCTTTTTCCCCACCTGTGTTGTGGGTTATTGTTTGTTCGTGTTAGTGCACGATACTATTTGTTACGGTTGTTATTGCTGTCTTGTTTTTGTAAGTTTCACTTTAATTAAAAGATGTGGAACATCATGCACGCTGTGCCTTGGTCCATTTCTTACAACGATCGTGACAGAGGCCTACAAACCTGACTCAGTTACACCAGCTCTGTCAGGAGGAATAGAAAATTCACCCAACTTATTGTGGGAAGCTTGTGGAAGGCTACCTGAAACATTTGACCCAAATTTAACAATTTAAAAGCAATGCTACCAAATACTAATTGAGTGTATGTAAACTTCTGACCCACTGGGAATGTGATGAAAGAAACAAAAGCTGAAATAAATCATTCTCTCTACTATTATTCTGACATTTCACATTCTTAAAATAAAGTGGTGATCCTAACTGACCTAAACATAGCATTTTTACAAGGATTAAATGTCAGGAATTGTGAAAAACTGAGTTTAAATGTATTTGGCTAAGGTGTATGTAAACTTCTGACTTCAACTGTATATCCAGATGCGAGTGCATGGCTTTGAGCGAGGACTGTAAAAGGCCTTTAACGTCTTATGATCAGTGATTAGATCAAATTCCCTGCTGTATACAAAAGTGTGAAAACTTTCACAAGCACAAACCAATGCAAAGGCCGCATGCTCAGTTTGTGAATATCTGCATTAACACTGACAGACTCCTGCTCACATAACAGACTGGAACCATTTCTCTGTGAGCACAGTTCCTAGGACCACTGGTCCTGCATCTGCTATTACTTTTGTGGGAGTGTCTTTGACAAAGTACACGAGTGTCGCGGCTTCAGCCAGTTTCTCTTATATTGTCTGAAATGCCTTCTGTTTCAGTCCGAAGTGGAATGTTGTGTCCTTCTTGGTCAATTTCCGCAGAGGCTCTTTGAGTGTAGAGAACTGGGGAATTAACCTACTGCTGTAGCCCACTGAGCCTAGAAAGCTATGAACCTCTGATGCCGTCTCAGGCTCCCTGGCCTCAACCACTGCTCTCACTCTTTCAGTTGTTGGCCCAATGCCCTTCTGTGAGAGTAACATGCCCATGAACACCAATTTGTCCATGTTGAACTGACATTTCTTTGAGTTGAGAGTCAGCCCACAATTCTCCAGCCTATTGAGGACAGCATGTAGCCACTGGTCATGGGTCTCCTTGTCTGGGGCGTGGACATTGATGTCATCCGATATGTTCTCCACCCCCTCGATGCCTGCCAGTGCTGTTGCGATTTCATGTTGATACTGCTCACTCGCCGATTAAACTCTAAATATGAGTCTTTTATATCTCTATATCCCATTATACACTGAAAACGTTGTTATGCCTCTCGACTCTGGTGTTGGCTCCAATTGATCCAGTTTACTGAACATGACAGACCCATTCATTCCTTGCAAAAGTTAATCTACTGTGGGGATTGGGTACCTGCCACGTATGATTGCTGTGTTCACTTGTCTCATGTCCAGACACAGTCTTATGTCACCGTCCAGTTTTGGCACTACCACTACCGGATTCACGCATAGTGTGGCACCATCCACTCTCTCCATTAAATGTTGTAGTTCCTCTATCGTTTCTCCATAGCTTCTCTCAGGTGGAATGGTACACGCCTAAGGGCCTGTGCTACTGGTGTCACATTTTATCAACATGTAGGTTGATCTGCTTTGAGTTTAGCTTACCCACCCCTTCAAACAACTTGGGGTATTTCTGATTTATCAGCGTTTTTACATTTGTCACTGCTGCTATGTCAACACCCACTTTTAGCACACCCAATTTGATGACAGTCTTTTTATCTAGCAACGGTTACCTTACAATGAACTAATCCTGTGTGCATGCTTGCCTTACCTGATTTCCTTGGCTTTCAACATTTCCCATGTGCTCTCATCTAATATGTTACTCGTGGCACCAGAATCAATTAACATTAATAAATTGACCCCTCCCACTGAGGACGTGATCCTGTCTGAGTTACAGTTCTCATTTACCACAAATGCACAGTCTCGGTTTTGTTCCTCTGAAATAACATATTTCACAGTCTGTTTCGAGTAACCTTTGGTCTTGCACATTTTTGCAAAATTCCCATTACATTTCTTGCAGGTCTGCCCACGTGCTGGACAAGCAGGGTCCTTTGCAAAATGATCTGCATGTCCACAACGATATCACACCTTCTCTGATTTGTCTTTTCCTTCTGCATTCTGTCTCCGCCTTTTTTTGTGATATTTCCCCTCC
Source organism: Hucho hucho (assembly GCA_003317085.1). Lineage (NCBI taxonomy): Eukaryota > Metazoa > Chordata > Actinopteri > Salmoniformes > Salmonidae > Hucho > Hucho hucho. Next base: position 64,920 of record QNTS01001745.1, on the reverse strand, counting down.
TTTTCGAAAACACAATGCACGGTGTCATTATCTTTAGCATCTGTACTCACATGCATTGGGAACATTTGCACTTCAGTTCTTTCACATTGTGCAACTAGCTCTAGTGCCCGCCCTAATGTTAGCCCAGCGCCCTCCTCCAATAGTTTTCAGCGCACATATTCCGTATTACACTTGCTCAGTATAGCATCTCTAATCTGATTGTCCTTATCTCCAGCAAAGACACCGTCTTTAGCTGCTTGTCTAAGAGAGTAACAAATTGCTAAGCTGTCTCACCAGTTTTCTGTGTCAGTTGATAAAATGTCTGTCTCGCGAACCTGTGGCACGAAGTATGCATTTAACGTGTCTGCGAGTGTGGAGAAAATGTCTTGCACATCTGTCCCAGCATGATGTAGACGTAAAGCTCTCTTTCGTTGTTTTGTAACCGCATCAAGGTCACCAGATATTATTAATCCTTTACCATCCGTGAACAGCTCAAACGCCATCAACCAGCTGGTCCAGCGTGGACCTAAGGTAGCAGGCTCACTGTAGCAGTCAAACTTTGGTACAGTGATTTCCATCTTGACGACACAAACTCATTTTCAGATTTAACTATAATTTTCAAACGTTATCCTCGTTGCCATTGCTCAAACCTATACTTACAACTTGTGCTAAGTACTGAATTAAATCAACCAGACTCAGTGGTAAACTTCTACATGTCCTTACTCATCACTGTCCGTGTAACAAACCCCACATTCCTTTACTGATTTGGTGACTTCACATCAATACACTAATCCATTGGTCAAAACCCACAGTATATCAGCTTTTACTTATTACCTAACATGGTTCCATAAAAATCGTTCAACAATGCGTGGGAAATGGGTGCTATGTAGGAAAAAGATCTACTCAAAACCCCAAATTCAGCAATTTTCTTGAACAGAGCTTTGTGATGCATGCTCCTCAAATATTAGGTCTGCTGTTCAGCTGTTGGCCTGGATTTGACTCGACTGACCCATATGCACTCTCAAGTTAGACAAGGACTAATTGAAAAGATATGCCAGTCTGTTTTTCTAAGTTTCCTATTCACGCAAGTCATCCTGAAGTAAACGACAGGAATGAAGGGTGGAAAGTATTTTCCCACCTCATAATTGCTGTTGTTCTTTGATGTGGGTATAAGGGTATATTTCCAAAGGCACCTGCCAGGTTCATCCTGAATGGAATGTTCCTTCAGGCATTCCTCAAGCACATTCTGGAATCTCTTTAGTCTTCTCTCAATCCGGACTCACTCTGGCTGAACAAAGAATTCCAAGAGGGGTCAAACATTCCAAACTCTCTTAGCCAAAGTACTCCCCTTGTTTAGAAAGACATTTGGGTTAGACATGCATTTACTTATCCATCCACACCCAGATGTGTGACTGACAGGCATTTCAAATATAACTAGAGATAATATTAATAATAATAATAATAATAATAATGATAATAATAGTAATAATAATAATATTAACTTTTCAATACAAATAAAATCATTTATAAAAAGTACTAACAAAGAAAAAGACAGGAAGGAGAATGAAAATAAAAGATATAAGATGGGGCTAAACCAGGCCTTAAACGTGATTAATGACATTTTGAAATCTATTCTAAAAGTGACTTGTAGCCAGTGTAGAGAAGCTAAAATAGGTGTGATATGGTTCCATTTCCTGATGCCGAGCTGCAGCATTTTGAACTGTAGACGATGGAGTGATTTATGACTGAGACATATACAAAGAGTTACAGTAATATAGGTGTGAGGAAATAAAAGCATATATAACTTTCTCTAGATCAGTGACTGAAATAAAATACTTGACTTTAGCTATATTTCTTGAATGATAAAAGCAGCACTGGGCAACTGTCAGAATGCATGGTGTACGTAGTTGTTGGAAAAAGTCAGGCGCAAGGACAGCAGAGATGAGCAACACAACGTAGTTTACTCAAGAAATAACAAAAATGTAACAAAGCCAAGTCCACCAAATGGACTGACATAGATATAAACAATAACGCACACAAACATGGGGAAAACAGAGGGTTAAATAATGAACATGTAATAAATGTAATAAATGTAATAAAAACCAGGTGTGTATAAAACAAAGACAAAACCAATGGAAAATGAAAAGTGGATCGGCGATGGCTAGAATGCCGGTGACGTCGACCGCTGAACGCCGCCGGAACAAGGAGAGGGACCGACTAGGGCGGAAGTCGTGACAGCAACCTTCTTTACATGCAGCTCAAGGTTTAGGTCAAGGTCAACGAATCACCAAGGTTTCTGGCCATAGGCTTTACATTGGTGGACAAATTACCATGGTTATTCACAATCAATAGTATCAAACGCGGCATTGAGATCCAAAATAACTAGAATAGAGCATTCACTGGCATCAGCAGCCAACAGGTCAATACTGTATTTTAATAAAGCAGTTTCCGTACTGTGAAGTTTGCAGAAGCCTGACTGGAATTCTTCAAATACGTTGTTTATATTCAAATAAGCCACCAATTGCTTGAAAACAACTTTTAAAAAAATGAAGTTTAGAGATAGTGCCTTCAGAAGCCAGCAGCATACCACCCTGCATCCCAGTGCTGGCTTGCTTCTGAAACTCAGCAGCGTTGGTACTGGTCGGTCCCTGGATGGGAAACCAGACGCTGCTGGAAGTGGTGTTGGAGGGCCAGTAGGAGGCTCATTCCTCTGGTCTAAAAAAATATCCCAATGATTGGGGTAAACTTTTTTTGCAATTTTAATTTAACTAGGCAAGTCAGTTAAGAACAAATTCTTATTTACAATGATGGCCTACACCGTCCAAACCCGGACGACACTGGGCCATTTGTGCGCCGCCCTATGGGACTCCCAATCACAGCCTGGAACCGAACCAGGGTGTCTGTAGTGACGCCTCTAGCACTGAGATGCAGTGCCTTAGACCACTGCACCACTCGGGTGCCCTTTGTAGGCTGCTGTCTTTTGGATGGGATGTTAAATGTGTGTCCTGACTCTCTGTGGTCACTAAAGATCCCATGGCACTTATTGTAAGAGTAGGGGTGTTAACCCCCGTGTCCTGGCTAAATTCCCAATCTGGCCCTCATACCATCATGGTCACCTAATCATCCCCAGCTTAAAATTGGCTCATTCATCCTCCTCTTCCCTGTAACTATTCCCCAGGTCGTTGCTGTGAATGTGTTCTCAGTCAACTTACCTGGTTGAAGAAAAAAATATTCCACATTTTGTTATGTTACAGCAAGGTGAGAATCTGGCAGACAGTTTATTATTGGTTTTAACTGGTGCCACTGAGTCTAAAGTAGCCTAACATATGTCATTAAAACTGTTCAGCAACTCATCGGTGTGACGACAAAGAACAAGAACATCAGTAGAGGATACTGAAAGCTTTGTTCTAGCAGTTGTGGAGTTAAGGACAAGTGGTGACAGATATTTGTAGGGGGAGGAGAAAGCATTTTAATAGTTCTAAGCCCTTAGATCGCAATATCTAAACTCAGCAAAAAAAGAAACGTCCCTTTTTCAGGACCCTGTCTTTCTAAGATAATTCGTAAAACGGAGTATTACAAAAATTATAACAATGTACAGCCCAGTACTGGGTTGGTTACCTTCAGATGACTCCCCTGAAGCTTGTGTGCGTCGTAGAGCAGAACAATCGAAACCTTTGTGCTCATGAGTGTTTCCTCTGTCGATATTGATGTCATATGGTTCAGTACTAACGGTCAGTTTTGTGAGAAGACCTCTTCGAAATGAGGATGTTCAAGATAGAGAGTTCAGACAACTGCCATAAAGCTTGTGGATGTCATAGAGCCAAACGACCGTGAGAGTCTCCCCTTTCGATATTGGTGACATATTAATTTGTATCTCACACAGTTCTGGTTTTACAGACAATTTTATGACTATTTTCTTGTCCGGATCCTCTCATGTGTAGAAAAAGGCAGCTTTCACAAGCCCCATGTTATGGAATAGGCGCAAACTTTATATCTGCGGAAAGAGTGGATTGAGCTGCAGCCACTACAAGTCTCTAGCATAAACACACAGGTGTGTCAATCGACTCTAGTTTTTTTTTTTTTTACTATACTGAGATGGTCATAGACACACACATCAATAGTTTACAAGTTATCAGTATTCAGACCATAGGACAGCACGAGATCAAGAGTATAGCCTTTGTTGTGTATAGGCCCTGTGGGCATGTAGAATAAAATTAAAGGACTGACAGGTTAAGAAACTACCCAACAAGTGCATTATTTGGATAACACACATTGTTTAGATCTCCAAGAATAAGAAGCCTGTCATATATTTAGCGTAACAAAAGACAGCAGGTCAGAGAATTCTGCAATTAACAAACTATTTGGTTTAGGAGGCCGGTACACAAAAATATACAAAGAGGGCTGTTTCTTGTTCAAGCTAAAGATAAGGCTCCAAAACTAGGAAAATTTGACACGACACAGAGCTACCTACAGTGCATTCTGAAAGTATTCAGACCCCTTCCTTTTTTCCACATTTTAAAATGAATTAAATAATTTTTTTCCCCTCATCAATCTACACACCATACCCCATAATCACAAAGCGAAAACAGTTTTTAAAAATGTTTAACAATGTATTAATAATTTAAAAAAAATACCTTCTTTACATAAGTATTCAGAACCTTTGCTATGAGACTCGAAATTGAGCTCAGGTATATCCTGTTTCCATTGATCATCCTTGAGATGTTTCACCAACTTGATTGGACTCCACCTGTGTTAAATTAAATTGGTTGGACATGATTTGGAAAGGCACACACCTGTCTATATATCAGGAAGGGAGCAAGTAGTAGAGGTTAATGGTTCACTGTCTCAGGCAAAACCAATGAGTTGTGGCGTTCCGCAGGGGAGCGTGCTTGGGCCTCTGCTGTTTTTATTGTATATTAACGATATGAAAGATGCTTGTTCTTGGCGTCTTTTTCTTTATGCGGATGACTCTTCACTTCTGGTGTCTCACAAAAGTAAAACTATGTTGGAGAGCATACTTACCACAGAGCTTACTAACATTAGCAAATGGCTTGGAGATAATAAACTATCTCTGCACTTAGGGAAAACTGCAGCAATTGTTTTTGGATCCAGACCTAAATTGTGTAGCTTGTCTGAAATCAGAGTGGAGTTAGGGGGTGAGGTGCTGACTACTAAAACCTCTGTTAGCTACTTGGGATGTATCCTTGATGGAAGCTTGGGAGGCGTGAGCATGGCCAATAAAGTGCTAGGGAAGGTTAATGCCAGGATTAAGTTTTTGGCTAGAAAGTCCATGCTGCTTGATAAGGACTCCATGAAAGTTCTAGCTACTGCCCTCATTCAATGCCATTTTGACTATGCTAGTAGTGGTTTGGGGGCTTATCTAAACTTATGAAGGGGAAGCTCCAGATAGCCCAGAATAAGCTGATCAGGGTAGTATTGAAGGTGAGTCCACGTACTCACATAGGCAGGAGCTGCTTTCAGGAACTAAACTGGCTGACTGTTGAGGCTAGGGTCTCACAGATTAGACTAGGTTTGGTTTACAGGAGTATTTATGGTCCTGTGCCCAGATATCTAAGTGATTACTTTCCTCATGTTAGGGATGCACACAATCACAGCACCAGATCAGGTGTTGCTGATGTGTGCTTATACAGGATCAGGAGTAATGCTGGGAAAGGTACTTTCTTGTATACTGGAGCCTCAGAATGGAATGAGTTGCCTCTGCCCATAAAAACAACATCCTCTCTGGGCAGCTTTAAAAATAAAGTAAAAATATGTTTGATGTATTCTGTGCCCATATGAATAACCCCTATGATGTAACTGGAATGATGAGATAGATGTTCTTCCTCTCTGTTTTTGTTTTATTATTTCACTGCCATACTGTGTTCGATCTTGTCTAGCCATCTTGTCTCAAGAGGACCACAATGGAAATAAGTCCCAGACTTTATTGTGTGTTATCCTCAATGATTATATTAATGTGCATGTATGGCTTTTTCAAGTTTTATGTGTGCTTGTTTTTTAAAATGGTCAAATTAATAAACTAAACTAAAAAAGAACTATATAAGGTCCCAGAGCTCTGAGACAGGTTTCTGTCGAGGCACAGATCTGGGGAAGGGTAACAAAAAAATTCTGCGGTATTGAAGGTCCCCAAGAAAACAGTGGCCTCCATCGTTCTTTAATGGGAGAAGTTTGGATCCACCAAGACTCTTGGCCGCTCGGCCAAACTGTACAATCAGGGGTGAAGGGCCTTGGTCAGGGAGGTTACCAAGAACCCGATGGCCTCTGCGGAGAAGGGAGAACCTTCCAGAAGGACAACCATCTGTGCAGCACTCCACCAATCAGGCCTTTATGGTAGTGGCCAGACGGAAGCCACTCCTCAGTAAAAGGCACATGACAGCCCGCTATGAGTTTGCCAAAAGGCACTTAATGACTCTCAGACCATAAGAAACAAGATTATCTGGTCTGATGAAACCAAGATTGAACTCTTTGGCCTGAATGCCAAGCGTCACATCTGGAGGAGACCTGGCACCATCCCTACGGTGAAGCATGGTGGTGGCAGCATCATGCTGTGGGGATGTTTTCCAGCAGCAGGGACTGGGAGACTAGTCAGGATCGAGGCAAAGATGAACGGAGCAAAGTACAGAGAGATCCTGGCTTTGGGACAAGCCTCTGAATGTCCTTGAGTGGCCCAGCCAGAGCCTGGACTTGAACCTGATCGAACATCTCTGGAGAGACCTGAAAATATCTGTGCAGCAACGCTCCGCATCCAACCTGACAGAGCTTGAGAGGATCTGCAGAGAAGAATGGGAGAAACTCCACAAATACAAGTGTGCCGAGCTTGTAGCGTCATACCCAAGAAGAGTCGCTGCCAAAAGTGCTTCAACAAAGTACTGAGTAAAGGGTCTGAATACAGTTTTTTTTATTTTTAATAAATTTGCACCAAATTATGGGGTATTGTGTGTAGATTGATGAGTTAAAAACACGATTTAATCAATTTTAGAATAAGGCTGTAACTTAATATATTTTTGAAAAGGTCTAGGGGCCTGAATATTTTCCGAAGCCACTTGTCTCTATGAATGACGTCTACCCCACCACCTTGGCCAGACAGCCTGAATTTCTGTAGATAAGAAAAGGCTGGAGGAGTAGTTTCATTTAGAGAACTAAAATCCTCGGGTTTAATTCAAGTTTCAGTAAGCATGAAAATATCAATGTCATTGGAAATAATAAGATCATTGAACAACTTATTATTTAGATATCTTACATTCACTAAACCGATCTTGACATGAATAGCTTGCCGGATTAACAGAGGTATTTCAGGGGAGTTAGAGGAACATAAATTAGGTTACTTACATAAACTGCACTACGGGACATAGTACGCTTTCTAGGTTGCTAATTATGGAGCACTACCAGACCAAGACAGCAATAATAAGAGAATTCATTTAAAAACAAAAACTGACCATAGCTTTTTGGCAATATTCTAAACACCTGGTGTAGGGGTTGTGTAACTGGTGGCAGAGAAGTCAGGCGCAGGAGAGCAAAGCTGGGTAATACTCATAGTTGTTTAATAAACAAACCAACCGGTCAAAACAACACAAGAAAATCAATTGGGTACAAACAACCCGTAAACTACCAGTATACATACCAAAGCACAAGCACTACAAACAACAATTCTGGACAAGGACATGTGGGAAACAGAGGGTTAAATACACAACATGTAATGAATGGAATTGAAACCAGGTGAGGTGTGTGGGAAGACAAGACAAAACAAATGGAAAATGAAAAATGGATCGATGATGGCTAGAAGACCGGCGACGCCGACCGCCGAACACCGCCCGAACAAGGAGGCACCGACTTTTGGCGGAAGTGGTGACACCTGGGATGGCCTGATCCTAGGGAGACAGATTTCTTCCATTCAGTTAGCCATAGGAATATGTAGCTCATCTTTTAATATTTAGGCTTACTTTCTACCTAGCTCTCTAAGGAAATGGTTAGAGTGCTGAGCCATCACATTTAGCCCATCCCAGGGCATCTCATAGTCTCATAGTGTCATCTGATAAGCTGTTTTCATCATGAACAGGGAACAAATAAAAAGTATCAGTTCCCCAGGGATCACAGGTATCTTTATACAGGTATTTTGATACTAATTGTGCATTTATTCCTTGCCATTATCTTTCTATTATTTTTCGTTCTGCATTGTTGGGAAGTGCCCAAACATTTCACTGTTAGTCTACAACATGTTGTTTACAAAGCATGTGACAATTACAATTTGGACCCCACTTTAGGACAGGAAAGACAACACATAAATATCTTAAAATAAATAGCCTAGTTTCCGACATTAAATAGCCTATAACATGTTCATGGAATCCCTGTAAGAATTAAAGTAGACAGGGTGGTATTTGGCTTGAATGGAGAAAGCATTGGGAGACATTTCTCGCATAGTTTTGGAACAGTTCACCCGTCAGCTAACGCACACGTCAGATCTCTTTCGGATATAAAAGAGGAGAGGGGGACACCAGAGAACCCAGTAAGTCAGCAGGTAGTTTACATTGCGCATTCCGTGTTTAAACGCGTGGATTGATCAATCTAAATTAGCCTATATCTTTAATAAAATTGTATAAATACTATGTCAATAGACATGAAGATTTTGGCGCTTTCCTTTGTTGTTTTCCTCTATGGGAGTTTAAATTCGGTAAGAAAATTAATCGCCTAATTAATTCATTCATTATCATTTATAGCCTACAAGAATATGCGTGATTGATTGCCAATGCCGAGGGTTTGGTGATTAAGATGGTGATTAAGATCCTCACTCCATCCTACAGTTTAATATTTTTAGGAGAAATCACAAATGAAGTCAACATTTCTCTTATAACATGTTTCTGTTATTTTAGGCATCAGCATCTTGTCCCTCCGAATGTTCGTGTCCTCGTGAGGTAGGCCTACCCAGGTGCGCGCCAGGAATCAGCTTTGTGCCAGACGGCTGTGGATGCTGCAAAGTTTGCGCGCGGCAGCTCAATGAAGACTGCAGCAAGACAGAGCCATGCGACCACATCAAGGGACTGGAGTGCAATCTTGGGGCTGCTTATGGCACAGATAAAGGCATCTGTCGTGGTATGATAAAGTTGTATAGGAAACAATAATTCTGATACCCTGCTTTGGTCATTGATAGTCTATAACGTCTACAAATCTAACTCCTATGGGTTTGGATGTAGAGATGTATTTTTTTTACTTGTTTATTACAACGTTTTAAATTAGGAATTATGCTTTGTTTACGGAGCATTCTCTATAATTCGAATATTACACTTGACTAGGGTTGCAAAGTTACCGGTAATTTACCAAAGTTAGCAGAATCTTCAGTAATGCTGGTAATTAACAGGTAATATACTCGAATAACTTATAAAATATATATGCATATATATAGCATTTATTTTTATATCTGTGTCCATTTTGTCGATGTTTCTAGTAGCTAGAAGATAGTCTAATTAATGAAAAAAGCATCTAATCAACAATGGCATTATTGTTTACTTAACTTTGCAACTATTTACTATTTTCACAACTGCCACAAATTTGGCGCCAAAACAAAGACATTAAAATAAATAAAATTGTGTAAAAATTATATTTCATGCTGAAACCCTCATTAAACACCAATGGTATTCACTAAGTTGATGGTTTATATTTAGGATAATGTTTTACAGATTTGTCATTCTAATTTATATTTGAAAAACGTATTTGATTATTTTATATATTATACATGTAATATGACTACACAGAGGGCCAGAGATAATTACAGACACCTGTGATAATCTGAAGTACCCAAAAAAGGCCACTAAATTTCATCTGATAAAATTCCCCAAAATACTTGAAAGTTAACAGAATTCTGGTAGTTATTTTACTGGTAAACTTTGAAAGTTTCCAGTAAAATACCCTGCCTTTGTAACCCTACACTTGACTCACATAGTAACAGTCTCCCCATCTGCTTCTCCAAACAGCCAAAACAGATGGAAGACCCTGCGAGTACAACAGCAAGATCTACCAGAATGGAGAGAGCTTCCTTTCCAACTGCAAGCACCAGTGTACGTGCATGGATGGTGCCGTGGGGTGTATGCCCCTGTGCCCCCAGCAGCTCTCCCTGACAAAACTGGTCTGTGCCAAACCCAAGCTGGTCAAAGTGCCTGGTCGCTACTGTGAGGAGCTAGTCTGCCCTGAGGAGGGGAACATGTTGGGCTCAGCCTCAGCAGACAAGGTCAGAAAAGATGGCCGCATGGATAAACATTCAGAAGATGACCTCACAAACAAGAACGAGCTGGTGTCTGTTGTCAGAGGAGGACTCAAGTCTTTACCTGGTGAGTCAATTGAACTCTGTTTATTCCAGTGATTCAGTTAGTGGATTTATTGAGCCCCAATAGATGTTCAGCCTCAGTTAACATCCAGATGGAGTTTAAATGGAAAATCCATTTATCAACCATCGATGTATCATCCAGGGGTGTAGCCAGAAATTTGTTGGGGGTGGGCGTGCAGAAATTTGGATGGGCCAAGTAGTATTTTTGTAATAATAATGTATCATTGTTTTGCTTTTGCTCAATCTGATTGGGTAGGCCTGGCTCCCCTTGCCTTCGCCCCTGTTATCATCTCACATTAGATTTAAACCAGTAGAGGATGCTGAGGGGAGAACGACTCAAAGTAATGGCTGGAATGGAGTGAATGGAATGGCATCAAACCATGTGTTTGACGTCTTTGTTTCCATTCAACTTATTCTGTTCCAGCCAATACCATGAGCCTGTCCTCCCCAATTTAGGTGCCACCAACCTCCTGTGATTTAAACTCATGTCCAATTTGCTTGAAGTTTTGTGGGACCTGGCCTCCACAGCACATTGAATAATTGTCTGGCCATCTTTTCCCCTCAGCTTTCAGAAGTAAGCCTGAGAGTCGCCTGATGTCCAAGGGGAACAAGAGGTGTGTGACTCAGACCACAGCCTGGTCCCCCTGCGCTAAGTCCTGTGGCACAGGAGTATCCTCCCGGCTCACCAACAACAACAGCCAGTGCAAGCTGGTGAAGGAGACTCGTCTCTGTGAGGTCCGCCTTGCTCCCAATCAGCCTACTCCAGCCTCAAGGTACGCATCAAATCAAACCGACAATGCCATGCCATTACCTGGGTGACGCTGAATCATAAGGACATGTATGTCTAGTCCATCAACATTCTGATCACACATTGTTCTTGTTCTCCTCTCACCAACAGAAGGGTAAGAAGTGCAGTCGTATTGAAAAGGCCAGCCCTCCATTGAAACTGACCTACGCAGATTGCAGCAGTGTGAAGAAGTTCCGTCCCAGGTACTGTGTTTCCTGTCTGGACGGGCGCTGCTGCACCTCTCAGCAGACCCAAACTATGGCGGTCCGCTTCGAGGACGGAGACACCTTCAGCAAGGATGTCATAGTCAGTCCTGTTCATGTGACTTTCACTGTTCCCATAGCAATGAGAGGCCCTCTGTGTTCTACAGGCTCTCCAATGATATCCACATGTCCAGAGACTGAGGGGAAGGGAAGGTTGAGGGAATAAAAGTGTGGGACTCAATGTAAACTAGGATTACAAAAATGAGAGAGTTAGGATAACTCCATATGTGCACTGTTATGCTGGAGACGTTTATTCAGATGATTTTTTAATGAATTGCTTCGTAATATTGGAGCGTTATTGGTTGCTTCGATATGGAGCGTTATGCTATGTTGAAATATTCCACTTCATTGACAACTTATGTTCTGTTTATTCAAACAAGGCATGAGATGCACTAGAGTTTTGTATGCATGCCTATGTTTTTGTGTATCTATAAAAAGAAATGTACATTCAACATGAAAACATTGAAAAGACAGTGTAGCTTCTTAGACATCTTCATTCAGAAGATGTCAAATATAAATAAGTGCCATTGTTTTTAAAATCACAATATCAGTAATATATATTAATACAATCTTTAAGTTTTATTAAGATATAATAGGCCATAATGGAACATTATATTTGAGCATTTATTTTGTTTTATGTATGTTATTAATAAAATATATGTATTTATGGAACCTGATGCTCTGTCGTGAATGAGTAGATATCACAGAATCCTATTATGGTGCCGGAGGAGATGGCTGCTGTTTTACGGGCTTTTAACCAATTGTGCTATTGTGCATGTTTTTTCTGCGTTATTTGTAACTTATTTTGTACATAATGTTTCTGCCACCGTCTCTCTGACTGAAAAGAGCTTCTGGATATCAGAACAGTGATTACTCGCCTCGTACTGGACAAAGATTTTTACTTTAACGAGTCGGAAGCAAAGGATTTACTTCAGACACTGGACAAGGCCCAAACCCCCGTCATTCGCATTAAGAAGAGATGGAGATATAGGGGTCGTAGGTCGGTGTGCCTTGTAAGAATCCGACAGCGAGTGGGTAACCCGCCTCTACCATCAGTCCTATTAGCCAACATGCAATCACTGGATAATAAATGTGATGAGCTCCGATCAAGACTATCCTACCAACGGGACATTAAAAACTGTAATATCTTATGTTTCACTGAGTCGTGGCTGAACGACGACATGGATAACATACAGCTGGCTGGGTTTTCCGTGCATCGGCAAGATTGAACAGCTGCCTCCAGTAAGACAAGGGGTGGCGGTCTGTGTCTATTTGTCAATAACAGCTGGTGCACGAAATCAAATATTAATGAAGTCTCGAGGTTTTGCTCGCCTGAGGTTGAGTATCTCATGATAAGCTGTAGACCACACTATTTACCAAGAGAGTTTTAATCTATATTTTAGCTCTCTATTTACCACCACAAACCGATGCTGGCACTAAGACTGCACTCAACGAGCTGTACAAGGCCATAAGCAAACATGGAAAGGCTCATCCAGAGGCGGTGCTCCTAGTGGCCGGGGACTTTAATACAGGAAACTTAAATCCATTTTACCTAATTTCTACCAGCATGTTACATGTGCAACCAGAAAAAAAACCTCTATACCGCCTTTACTCCACACACAGAGACATGTACAAAGCTCTCCCTTGCCCTCCATTTGGCAAATCTGACCATAACTCTATCCTCCTGATTCCTGCTAACAAGCAAAAACTAAAGCAGGAATTACCAGTGACTCGCTCAATACGGAAGTGGTCAGATGACGCAGATGCTAAGCTTCAGGACTGTTTTGCTAGCACAGACAGGAATATGTTCAGGGATTCTTCCGATGGCATTGTGGAGTACACCGCATTGATCACTGGCTTCATCAATAAGTGCACTGATGACGTCGTCCCACAGTGACCATATGTACCCCAACCAGAAGCCATGGATTACAGGCAACATCCGGACTGAGCTAAAGGGTAGAGTTGCCGCTTTCAAGAAGCGGGACTCTAACCCAGACGCTTATAAGAAATCCTGCTATGTCCTCCGACGAACCATCAAACAGGCAAAGCATCAATACAGGACTAAGATTGAATCCTGCCACACCGGCTCTGACGCTCATAGGATGTCGCAAGGATTGCAAACTATTATGGACTACGAAGGGAAGCACAGCCGTGAGCTGCCCAGTGACACGACCTTACCAGACGAGCTAAATTACTTCTATGCTCGCTTCGTGGCAAGTAACACTGAAACATGCATGAGAGCATCAGCTGTTCCGGACGACTGTGTGATCACGCTCTCCATAGCCGATGTGAGTAACACCTTTAAACAGGTCAACATTCAGACAGATTACCAGGACGTGTACTCCGAGCATGCGCTGACTAACTGGCAAGTGTCTTCACTGACATTTTCAACCTCTCCAACAAACATGTTTCAAGCAGACCACCATAGTCCCTATGCCCAAGAACACCAAGGTAACCTGCCTAAATGACTACCAACCTGTAGCACTCACATCTGTAGTCATGAAGTGCTTTGAAAGAATGGTCAGGGCTCACATCAACACCATTATCCCAGAAACCCTAGACCCACTCCAACTTGCATACCACCCCAACAGATCAATAGATGATGCAATCTCGATTGCACTCCACACTACCAACCTGGTGTCCTTTCCCACCTGGACAAAAGGAACACCTACGTGAGAATGCTATTCATTGACTACAACTCAGCATTCAACACCATAGTTCCCTCATTGCTCATCACTAAGTTAAGGACCCTGGGATTAAACACCTCACTCTGCAAGTGGATCATAGACTTCCTAACGGGCCGCCCCCAGGTGGTAAGGGTAGGTAGCAACACATTGACTCTGTACCGGTACCCCCTGTATATAGCCTTGTTACTGTTATTTTATTGTTGCTCTAATACATATATTTTTTTTATATTTTCTTATTTTTTCATTTATTTGTTTTCTTCAGTTTATTAGGTAAATACTTTAACACTTTTTTTCTTAAAAATGCATTGCTGGTTAAAGGCTTGTAAGTAAGCATTTCACTGTAAGGCCTACACCTGTTGTATTCGGAGCATGTGACAAATACAATGTGATTTGATCAAAGTGGTTTAGTGTTTGGTACCCCATTGGACAGTAGCTCTAGCATCTATTGGCATGGATTTCCCTAATTTAATCTATCCTCTATCCATAGTTATTTTAGAATATGGTTCCCAAATAGCTTGTCTGACTCCGTACTTAGGCAAGGGATACCTGCCCTGCTGTGTTTCTGGGCTGACCCACTTCTTAGGGGATCTAGATTTGAATGGATGGATCAAATGTGTACATATCTTTCATTTAGTAGTTTATTGTGTTGGTAAATCACATAGTACCATCTAATCCAGCTCCTACATTACACTCAGTGCCCACAAACATCAAGCCCTCATAAAACCTCTATATACATCCATAACTGACATCAAGTCTATTTTCATACAGCAGGTGTCTATAAACAGATATGTGGGTCAGAATCCAACTGCTGAGGAGACTGGTAGGCACATAAGGCGAGGGACTGCCAAAACTGATGTACTGTGTGTGTGTGTACAATACCTTCCCTTCTGCCCAACATGTCAGGCATCAGCATGAAAGTGAGAATATATTCCAGTAAATAGATGTGTGTGAGAGTGTGTGTGTGAGAGAGATGCATACACCCAAGCATGACTGACAGTATTAAATAAACAAGTTCTGACTTGGACCTGGGGGGGATTAGGGCATTGACGCACACAGAAGTGAAATACGTCCATCTTGTGTCTGAGGAGTACAATGGAGCATTGTCTGTGAACACTTGAGGAGGGATGCCTGCTTTGGGGAAGAGGTCCACATCTGAGCTTTGCAGAATTCCATACTCCTCCTTGGACAGCCTCCAAGGTCTATTCCAAGTTCACATCTACTGATCCTAACAGCATATTCATTAGCTAAGAGCCGACTCGTGAGGTTTTGGTCAATTTAATTTCAATCAATTCAAAAAGAAAACTGAAATTTCATATTTATTTCCTAAATTGAAATGGAACTGACCCCAACCCTGTGAGGCAGAGAACTTGACTGACATTAGTAGACTCTGCCCTCTTCCCTAGGGTTTAAGAGTTTACATAATATCAACTCACCGCCAGACAAATCCAGGCAGGATTATGACTCAAACCAACACTTAACAGTCCCATAATCATGACATAACCAAATGGTGGCCCAGTACACTGGGTATTCTGTACAACTAATCAATTGCAGTTTTTCTTCTCTTCATGGTCAAGGCAGTCAAAACGTAAGCATTGACGTGTTTCCTATACTCACAACAAAACATCTTCTGTGAATGCTGTAAAAGAGAGGTTTGAAACTTCTAAATTACAGCCTCTCCAGTCTCTGGCTGTAATTTAGAAATGCTGGATCTGTGCCTTTAACGATGAATGGCAAAGATGAATAGAATGAAGTCATCATCACACTCTTAGGTCCAACTTATGACGTCCAGCTAATACACCCTAACAAAGAATGTATGGCTATCTAATAGTCAGTGAAAAGACAACACGGTACAACAGTAATTAGTGATTAGGCCCAATGGGAATGACACTGTCCGTCTCTGGCTGTCACAAGGAACAAAAAATGTTCCTGGATGTCATCACACGTCAAGTCAAGCTTATGTAAAAAAGCAATGAGATGTGCCAAGGTTCCTGTTGGTAGGCCAGTCTAGTTGAGTGCAAGTTATTTAGACTGGAGGCATTTCAGTATACCCCAAAAACCTCTACAACTCAATATCCTGGTTCACATAAACACATCAAAAGTGAAACAGACAGAGGCCAAGAGGGGAAGAAAAGAAGCATCCTGTGGTTCACGTTGCTGCTACGTTTGTTGAATCGTTTTTTTATTGTCTTTTACAAACAGTACCAGTCAAAAGTTTGGATACACCTACTTATTCAAGAGTTTTCTACATTATAAAATAATAGTAAAGACATCAAAACTATGAAATAACACATATGGAATCATCTAGTAACCCCAAAAAAGTGTTAATATATTTTAGATTCTTCAAAGTAGCCAAGATGACAGCTTTTCACACTCTTGGAATTCTCTCAACCAGCTTCACCTGGAATGCTTTGTTCTGTTGAAAAATGATAGTCCCACTAACCGCAAACCAGATGGGATGGCGTATCACTGCAGAATGCTGTGGTAGCCATGCTGGTTAAGTGTGCCTCGAATTCTAAATAAATCAGTGTCACCAGCAAAGCACCCCAACACCATCACACCTCCTCCTCCATGCTTCATCGTCGGAACCACACTGCGTCTCACAAAGACACAGCGGTTGGAACCAAAAATCTCAAATTTGGACTCAGACCAAAGGACAGATTTCCACTGGTCTAATGTCCATTGCTCGTGTTTCTTTGCCCAAGCAAGTCAATTCTTATTAGTGTCCTTTAGTAGTAGTTTCTTTGCAGCAATTCGACCATGAAGGCCTGATACATGCGGTCTCCTCCGAACAGTTGATGTTGGGATGTGTCTGTCACTTGAACTCTGAAGCATTTATTTGGGCTGCAATCTGAGGTGCAGTTAACGCTAATGAACTTATCCTCTGTAGCAGAGGTAACTCTGGGTCCTCCTTTCTTGTGGCGGTTCTCATGAGAGCCAGTTTCATCATAGCGTTTGGTCTTTGCGACTGCATTTGAAGAAACTTTCAGTCTTTACATTTTCCATATTGACTGATCTTCATGTCTTAAAGTAATGATTGACAGTCGTTTCTCTTTGCTTATTTGAGCTGTTCTTGCCATAATATGGACTTGGCCTTTTACCAAATAGGGCTCTTCTGTATACCACCCCTACCTTGGCACACCACAACTGATTGGCTCAAACGGATTAAAGAAAGAAATTCCACAAATTAACTTAATTGAAATGCATTCCAGGTGACTACCTTATGAAGCTGGTTGAAAGAATTCCAAGAGTGTGCAAAGCTGTCTTTAAAGCTACTTTAAAGAATCTCAAATATATTTTGATTTGTTTAACACTTTCTTGGTTACTACATGATTCCATGTGTTATTTCATAGTTTTGATGTCTTCACTATTATTCTACAATGTAGAAAATAGTACAAATATAGAAAAACCCTTGAATGAGTAGGTGTCTCCAAACTTTTGACTGGTACTATAACCGAGACCGTTGGTTCTGTATTGGATATCTGGAGATCCTGTGATGACACCAGGCCTGACAGCAGAAGCAACTGTACCTTGTTTTCAGATGTTGGCATTACATCAGATTGCATAACGTTAGGAGGAGAGGAAACAAACACTCTTCATGCTGTGCTCCCACATCCTGCACAGCACGAAGAGTGATATACAAACTTAAGACTTAGAGAAAAACACATTGGCTGTGGCGGTTCTGTCATTTGATTCTGTGATGAAAACGGTCTGTACAATATGCCATTATAAACTTTATTGAAATTCTATTTATAAACGGACAAAAAAGTATTAGCTGATCTATATAAACATTTACATGGACTTCTTTATCGAACATAAAATGTATATGTGTCGATTCATTGCTTCTCCAAAACACATTATTCTTAAATAATGATCATATATTGTACAGTACACATGATTGAATCAACACACATTACACATAACATACCGCAAACACACATATCGGAGTAATCATCATTTTAAAAAGTAGGATGATCCGAAACTAGACGGTGCCTGTGGTAGTCCCTCGTCAAACATGGTGGCGTAAGAGTTTTTGAGGAAGTCTACGTAGTTCTGAATGCTCTGTTTGTGGCTTTTTGACTGGTCCAGGCTGAGCTGCAGGTCCTTTAGACGCACCTCAAACTGCTTCTCAGCCTGCAGAGCAGCACAACCAATCAATCTCTTTATTGTCCAAATTTGGACATTTGTAGTGCAGTCAAGGTAAAAACAACAATCTGATAAAATATGCTCATACACATAGGACAATAAGGCTTCACGCTCAAACTCTAAACAAACAGTTATTACTATCAACACTTTCAACATGATTTCATTCACCAAGGAATCAATCCATTGACCTGACAAATGTACAGTATGTACTACTATGCTTTAAAATAGAAAAATGGTCTGATTCATTGCGTATTGTATGGCATCAAAAAGTAATGTACTGTGTTCTCATTAGCTTTGAGGGATATGGGGGAAAATGTCACATGGTTTGCAGTAGGCTATCGTAGCTACAGCACCTTCAGAAAGTATTCCTACCCCTTGATTTATTCCACATTTTGTTGTTTCACAGCCTGAATTCCAAATTGATTAAATACATAAAAATCTCCCCCATCTACACATAATACCCTATAGTGACAAAGTGAAAACATGTTTTTAGAAATGCTAGCAAATGTATTCAAAATGAAATATCTCATTTACATAAGTATTCACACCCCTGAGTCAATACTTGTAATTCTTCAAGCTCTGTCAAACTGGTTGTTGATCATTGCTAGAGAACCATTTTCAGGTCTTGCCATAGTTTTTACTTAAATCTACTTGAAAATCTAACTCGGGCACTCAGAAACATTTACTGTCTTCTTGGTAAGCAACTCCAGTGTAGATTTGGCCTTGGTATGCAACCAGTGTAGATATGGCCTTGTGTTTTAGGTTATTGTCCTGCTGAAATGTGAATTCACCTCCCAGTGTCTGGTGGAAACAGTGCCTTGTTGCAAACAGGATGCATGTTTTGGAATATTTGTATTCTGTACAGGCTTCCTTCTTTTCACCCTGTCAATTAGCTTAGCATTGTGGAGTAACTACAATGTTGTTGATCCATCCTCAGTTTTCCCCTATCACAGCCATTAAACTCAAACTGTTTTAAAGTTGCCTCATGGTGAAATCACTGAGCGATTTCCTTCCTCTCTGGCAACCCGAATTAGGAAGGAAGCCTGTATCTTTGTAGTGACTGGGTGTACTGATACACCATCCAAAGTGGAATTAATAACTTCACCATACTCAAAGGGATATTCAATGTCTGCTTTTTTATTTTTACCAATCTACTAATAGGTGCCCTTCTTTGCGAGGCATTGGAAAACCTCCCTGGTCTTTGTAGTTGAATCTGTGTTTGAAATTCACTGCTCGACTGAGGGACCTTACAGATAATTGTATGTGTGCAGTACAGAGATGATGTTGTCATTCAAAAATTATGTTTAAAATTTTTTTTTACACAGAGTCCATGCAACTTATTATGGGACTTGTAAAGCCCATTTCTACTCCTTAATTTATTTAGGCTTGCCATAAAAAAAAGAGGTTCAATACTTAAGACATTTCAGCTTCTCATTTTTTATTAAATTTGTAAAAATGTCAAAAAACATAATTCCACTGACAATATGGGGTATTGTGTGTAGGGCAGTCACAAAAAAACAACAACTTAATACATTTTAAATTCGGCTGTAACGCAACAAAATGTGGAAAAAGTCAAGGGATGTGAATTCTTTCTGAAGGCACTATATGTGATTGTGTCTGGTACTTACTGACTGCTTGCTTTGTTTCATATGTTTCAGCTCATTCTCTCTTCTGCTCTTCTCAGCCTCCAGCTCCAGGATTCTGGTCTGAAGGGAACTTTCTCTGGAGACGGCTTTGTCTTTTACTTTGGAAACCTTGGCATGAGAGAAATAAAGATTATGAGATGTATCAAAAAGTAAACTGCACAATCGACAGAAACTCATCTCCTAAAAAACACCATCTTCAATTAGCTTCTGTGCCTTTCCATTCCCTTTGGGGAACATTGGTTCCACTTAATATGAACCTTTATTCTGAGCATTTGAATATGCTTCTATATACATACAACAGATTTGAATAAAACCATATGATGAGAGTATGAGCATTAAATACTGTCCACATCCACACATTATATCCTATCCAGGAGCTATCATACAGTACCTAGGGGTTAGAGCAAAAAAGAATCCCATGACTGAAATTTAGGCCGATCTCAGATCCATTGTCTGGGGCCAGATTAACCTGCATAATGAACATCATGCTTTTAAGGAAAAGGGATCATTTTGTACATGTTTTAAACTTCAAGTTTGACCAATTCCAGTCCTTTTCAATATAACACTTAAAAAAAAAATTATGAGGAAAATCAGTCGCAGTAGCAGAGAACTTGAACCCCTGAGTACCTGTTGCCGGACATCAGCCACTGCTGCCTCCAGTTGTCTGTTGAGAGCCTGGCAGTCTGCTGAGCGCTGTTCTAGCTGCCTGCTGCTGTAGTGTAGCGCCTCCTCCTGCCCTGCCAGGCTACGGACCAGCTCCTGGTTCTCCCCATGAAGCTCCTCCATCTGCCTGGAATACATCATCGGCAACACATTATGGAACACATTCATAACACATTCGTAACTCATACCCAGACATAAGCAGTACATTAACATTTCAGAATTCACCCAGGGCAGGCTTAAAAACGTATAAAAAGCAATACAATTTATCTTCAATGTCACTAATGTACTTTGACATGAGAAATAGAGGAATCTAGTTTGAAAACCAAAAAGCAAATGGAAGAATGTATTAATTAGACAATGTAATAATCTTACTTTTGAAGAGCATCCAATTTTTGCTGTAGCTGTGAGTTGGCCTCGTGGATAGACTCTTTCATGTCCATCGATGATCTCATCTTCTCCCCTCGTCTCTCCACCTGGATGCACAATAATCATACCTTGTGGTTAGGCAAAAATGTGGTTGGACTATGACTCAATGATATCATAGATGCTGAATGCATGTTCAGTTTAATAGTCTTGACTATGGGGACTTGGATGAGGGTTCAAACATTTACAGTACAACACCACAAAGAGTTGCACCATGCAATTGCTGGAATTACATTGGCTTATCAAGTTATCAACACAGCACACAACACTGTACAACGGTGATATGAGCAACATTCAAAAGTCAAGCATTAGATTGAACAGTGCTGAAACATCAATAGAAAGACATTTTAAAAACAGTTTAAGGTGATCATCACAGCTTTACAAACACACAAACTACAAAAGGGGCACATAGGGTTGCGACCTAACTTTTTACTGCAATCCAAGTACATCCAATCACAAACCTCAACACCGACTCAAAGCAGGACCGGCGGATGCACTACAATAACACTGAGATATAATTATGACAGTATAATGGGAAACCACACATAGGGTTTGACTGACATCTGGTGGTAGATACTGTACTCCACCACCTCAGTGCTTAATTGCCCATCTACAAATTACATTTTGTCTTACTGCTATATGCACACCTTAACCTGCAGTTGTCTAATGGCCTCTGCCTTGTCTGCACATCTCTTCTCTGAGCGCCTCAGGTTGTCCTGGCACTCCGCCAGACTCTGCTCCGTGGTGCTCAGTAACTCGGGGTACTCTTCCAGTTCCCTCACGCGCCCCTCCAGCTCCAGCCTCACCTGGGATCCGGGGGAGGGGCGTGCAGGCCGGCAAGGCAGGGGAGCAGAGAAATGTTAATGACTGATTGGCTGCACCTCTCTGAGTAGCTTTCACCGACTGGACCCTGACTGGTAACTGAAGCATAGGTAATGTATGCAGAAGCAGGGCATGGCCATTCACCATTGATGTGTTTTTTTTCTCAGAGAGAATCTTTTGAAGTCTTTCAGCAAAATGAGGTTTAATCAGAAGCAGCAGTTAAGTTCCAGTCCTGTTAAACTGACGTGTCGATAGGTGAACCATAGTTAGGATGCAGACTAGGGAACCCCAGTGATCACTGAATTCTAAATGACAGCATATGTTGGTTTTTACGCCGAGGATAAATGTGAAGCTGTACACAGTGCACTTTGAAATGGTTAACAGCACAGGCAAAGCTTTAGGAAGCAATGCGTGGGTACCAGATATCAAAACACACAGGATATCACACAGGATATCACGTTCATTTTAATTTTACTGAACCAAGTAGTGTTTGTGTCTCAAACTATTTCAAGCAATTTGATATTCTATTCTGTTGAGTGAGCCCTCTCTTGCTTTAATTTTGAAGGACGCAAACCAATTTAAAGGGATACTTCGGGATTTTTGGCAACGAGGCCCTTTATCTACTTCCCTAGAGTGAGATGAACTTGTAGATACCATTTTTATGTCTCGGTGTCCAGTATAATGGAAGTTAGAGGTAGTTTTGCGAGCCAATGCCAACTAGCGTTAGCACAATGACTGGAAGTCTATGGTTATCTACTAGCATGCCAGCTCAGTGCCAAAATCCAGAATGATCCCTTTAAGACAAAAGCTCTTTACACTGAATGTAGCCAACAGAAGACTTTACCTTCTTCACTTCTGCATCTCTTCCTTCTCTGATGTTCTCTGCTTCCCTCAGAAAACTCTTCAACTTTATTTTCAGATCATCCACCTCCATTTGAAGCTCTGCCACCTGAGAGATGTGAGGCAATAAGAGATTAATAAAACAGACCGCTGCTGCCTTACCTTTTAGTCTCTCAATACATTTGAATAGGATTAGTAAGTATGGGAACTTGGAAGTGTGGTGGGGAGCGGGATCCGTGCCTGACTCTGATACTGTTCTGCTTGGTCTTTCCTCTCCTGTGAGACGGTGCGCTCCTCTTTTAGTGCTGCTTTAGAACGGACCAGCTGCAGCTCGAACTCAACGATGGACGCCTGGAACCAGAGATAAATACACAAATATAATCCTGAACATGGTGGGAACAAACCACATACTAATAATCATACATACCCTCCCCTCCATATGTGTTTGGACAGCGAAGCTAACATTTTAAAATGTGGCTCTGGACTCCAGCATTTTAGATTTGAGATCAAGCGTCATTTTATTTGAGGGTATTTTCATACGTATCTGTTTTACTGTTTGGAAACGGAAGCGCTTTATGTATCTAGTCCCCCCATTTGAAGAAGTCATAAGTATTTGGACAAATTCCTTTAAAAAGTGTATTAAAAGTGATCAAAAGTTGAGTATTTGGTCCGGCATTCCTGCCACACAATGACTATGTCAAGCTTGTGAGACTGTTGGAGATGTGTTTTAGATCATGTTTTGCCTAATAGGAACTGCATGATGAGTCATTCTTTCTAAGTGAGTAGGTAAGATGTTTCTGAACACATGTAAAAATGAATAATGATGAGTGAGAAGGTTACAGAGGCTACAACAAAACATGCTAACCTCTCATCATTACCAATAATAGGGAAGGTTAGCATTTTCAGGGGGTATGCTATTTCTACCTCTGTAAGCATTACTACTCATGATTATTCACGATTCATTCATGATTATCCATGATCATAGTGTTCAGAAACATCTATTCTTACTGTCACCATTCAGTTCCTATTGGGTAAAATATAACCTGAAACACAACCAAAACAAACTGCAAATGCATGCAACAAAGTTGTAGTCACAATCCTGATGTAGTCATTGAGTGCAAGGAATATGGGACCAAATACTAAACGTTTTACTACTATAATACACTATATGTGAATTTGTCCAAATACTTATGACTTCCTCAAATGGGTGGACTAGATATATAAAGTGTTTTCATTTCTAAACGGTAAAACATGCATGAAAAACCCTCAAATAAAAAGGTGACATTCTGTACTGTCGCCTCATGAAACATTTGATCTCAAATCCAAAATGCTGGAGTATAGAGCCAAATGTAAAATGTTAGCGTCACTATCCAAATACATGGAGGGGAGTGTATAAACATATCATCCTATATTAAGGTGGGAATAAATTATACATGCTAGAATAAACAGAAAAGGTACACAAATTAAAAACCATTAGAGCTAGGTTTGTTATCTAAGCAATTAGACGTAATAATTTACAAAATGTGGTTACAGATGTGGTAGTTTAGATAATTTGGGGCTAATCTATGGCTCAAGGTGAAGTAAATCAATAGTTTTTGGTTGGTGCAAACACAACTTAAAGGTCTATATTGGTGTTTTCCTACCTTGAGGGTTGCGTTCTTAAGGCCAATGTCTCCGTTTTCAGCGTTGAGTTTTTCCACTTTTAGCAGTAAGACCTCGTTTGCAGCAGTGAATTCCTCCCTCTCCTTCTGTAGCTTTTCTGTAATGTCTGCTATTTGGCTGTAATGAAACATCAATAAGCAATTGCCACTTGCCTACTACTTTCTGTGAGGAGAAAATCTGAAAAGCTTTAAAACTTAAAGAACAACATTTATTGCCTCAAAGACCTGGATTAACAATATGCCAGACTTTTTGTGTCCAGGACAAAATGAGAAATGACATACCCTTTCAGTAGTCCTATCTGTGCATCGAGCAGAATTCTTGCGTTTGTCTTCTGCTCCTGTTGTCTCCTCCATGTGTCCCTCTCTGAACAAGCCTCCGCCAGCTGAACATCCTACATGTCATCATGCCACATAACATAAATCGGTTTACTGTCAGTGGCAAGGAACAACGGAATACCTGGGTCGTGTTCAGTAGGGAACACCGTAGCAAAAGTAAAAAAGCCTTTAATCTTCATTTAAGTATGGAACCGTTAGACGAAAATATAATGAGTGTACAAAACATTAGGATCTCACTCTGCTCTTTCTATGACAGACTGCCCAAGTAAATGCTATGATACCTTAATGTCACCTGTTAAATTCACTTCAAATCAGTGTAGATGAAGGGGAGGACTGGGTAAAGAAGGAGTTTTAAGCCTTGAGACAATCAAGACATGGATTGTGTATGTGTGCCATTCAGAGGGTGAATGGGCAAGACAAAATATTTAAGTACCTTTGAATGGGGTATGGTAGCAGGTGCCAGGCGCACCGGTTTGAGTGTGTCAAGAACTACAACCCTGCTGGGTTTTTCATGCTCAACAGTTTGTGTGTGTATCAAGAATGGTCCACCACCCAAAGGACATCCAGCAAACTTGACAACTGTGGGAAGCATTGGAGTCAACATGGGCCAGCATCCCTGTGGAACGCTTTTGACACCTTATAGAGTCCATGCCCAGACGAATTGAGGCTGTTCTGAGGGCAAAAGGGGGTGCAACTCAATATTAGGAAGGTATTCCTAATGTTTTGTACACTCAGTGTATAACAAACAATCAGAAAATACGTCTACAGATCGATCAGGAAGAACACAACTTAGCAATGTATGCAGACGATGTGATTCTCTACTTAACAAACACACCAGTCAGTTCCCACCACTGTGGATGAAATACAACAAAAGTCGTATCTCAGTACAGACTAAATAGAGTGAAATCAGACAGAATGACGGTAGGTCAACCAATATCAAAACTAAGTTTAAACTTAAATGGGATCAAAATAAACTGAAATACCAATATCTGATGAAACTACATCAGTATAAACTTAGGAACACTGGAAATTCAGCATAAACAGGACCTACAAAGATGGAAATTAGTACCTTTAACAATAACAGGAAGAATTGAAAACTATTCAAATTAACATTCTCCCAAGATGTGTATTCCTTTTCCAGAACCAACCAATAACTATTACTCCAAATACTTTTAAAATGGTGGGAAATTCATCTGGGGAGCAAGAAAGCCTGTGTGAAACTTAAAACAATCAAACATAAACAAGCAGGGGGACTAGGCCGACCAACTAAAATCAATTATTGTATGGATGAACCCAGCATCAACCACTAAATGGAGACAGGTGCTACTTATTTATGAAACCGATCAATACACACACTAGGAAGATCGAAAAATACCTGCATAAATAACATAAAGGTCTGGACAAAGATCACCAAAACAAAAAGCATCCAAACAGACCTGTTCTACCTGCAACAAATTGTAATGGCCAGAGACTTTAAGCCAAGTATAATTGGTGATACATTTAAATGTCTGAAAAAAGACTGACCAGGTATCAATGTTCACAGATAAGGGGATAGATACATTTGAGAATCTATCAAAAAAGTACAACCTTCAGAACTGTTTTACAATTATTTACAAGTAAGAAATTCTTACTAAAGCAGTGGGACCTAAGAAAACTCTTAATGATATACAATGCCTTCGGAAAGTATTCAGAACCCTTGACTTTTTCCACATTTTGTTACGTTACAGCCTTATTCTAAAATGGATTAAGTAGTTTTTTTCCCCCCTCAATCTACACACAATACCCCATAATGACAAAGCAAAATGTATAAAAAATGTATAATTAAAATGTAAAAAAAAAACTGAAATATTACATTTACATAAGTATTCAGACCCTTTACTCAGCAATTTGTTGAAGCATCTTTGGCAGTGATTACAGCATTGAGTCTTCTTGGGTATAAGCTTGGCACACCTGTATTTGGGGAGTTTCACCCATTCTTCTCTTCAGATCCTCTCAAGCTCTGTCAGGTTGGATGGGGAGCGTTGCTACACAGCTATTTTCAGGTCTCTCCAGAGATCGGTTTCAATTCCGGGCTTTGGCTGTGCCACTCCAGGAAATTCGGTCCCGAAGACACTCCTGCGTTGTCTTGGCTGTGTGCTTAGGGTCGTTACTCCTAAGGTGCTGACCGGTTGCACCCTCTATAACCACTGTTTATATTATTTGACCATGCTGGTCATCTATGAATGTTTGAACAGCTTGAAAAATTATCTAGCCTTTATGGCCATGTACTCTTATAATCTCCAACCAGTTCGGATGTAAGTATAACGTTTGTATGACTGACGCCTTAAGTGAGAGGTCTAATGCTTTAATACTTAATAATTTCTGCCCTCCGATTTTATATTCATTATATAAATGGGCCAAAATGCACCTACATCTGATGAACCGCGCTAAAGCAATTTAATTAATTCATGCATTTTAAAGTTTTTAATATTGTGATAATGATAAAATTGTATTTGTCACATACACATGGTTAGCAGATGTTAATGCAAGTGCGAGTGCTTCTAGTTCCGACCATGCAGTAGTATCTAACAAGTAATCTAACAATTTCACAACAACTACCTTTTACACCAGTGTAAAGGAATGAATAAGAGTATGTACATATAAATATATGGACGAGCGATGGCCGAACGGCATAGGCAAGATGCAGTAGATGGTATAGAGTACAGTATATACATATGAGATGTAGGATATGTAAACATTATATGAAGTGGCATTGTTTAAAGTGGCTAGTGATACATTTATTACATCCAATCTTTAATTATTAAAGTGGCTAGAGATTTGAGTCAGTATGTTGGCAGCAGCCACTCAATGTTAGTGATGGCTGTTTAACAGTCTGATGGCCTTGAGATAGAAGCTGTTTTTCAGTCTCTCGGTCCCAGCTTTGATGCACCTGTACTGACCTCAACTTCTGGATGATAGCGGGGTGAACAGGCAGTGGCTCGGGTGGTTGTTGTCCTTGATGACATTTTTGGCCTTCCTGTGACATCGGGTGGTGTAAGTGTCCTGGAAGGCAGGTAGTTTACCCCCGGTGATGCGTTGTGCGGACCTCACTACCCTCTGGAGAGCCTTACGGTTGTGGGCGGAGCAGTTGCCGTACCAGGCGGTGATACAGCCTGACAGGATGCTCTCGATTGTGCATCTGTAAAAGTTTGTGAGTGTTTTTGGTGACAAGCTGAATTTCTTCAGCCTCCCGAGGTTGAAGAGGCGCTGTTGCGCCTTCTTCACCACGCTGTCTGTGTGGGTGGACCATTTCAGTTTGTCCGTGATGTGTCCACCTTCTCCACTACTGTCCCGTCGATGTGGATAGGGGGGTGCTCCCTCTGCTGTTTCCTGAAGTCCACGATCATCTCCTTTGTTTTGTTGACGTTGAGTGAGAGGTTATTTTCCTGACACCACACTCCGAGGGCCCTCCCATCCTCCCTGTAGACCGTCTCGTCGTTGTTGGTAATCAAGCCTCCCACTGTAGTGTGGCAAACTTGATGATTGAGTTGGAGGCGTGCTTGGCCACGCAGTCATGGGTGAACAGGGAGTACAGGAGAGGGCTGAGAACGCACCCTTGTGGGGCCCCAGTGTTGAGGATCAGCGGGGTGGAAATGTTTCCTACCCTCACCACCTGGGGGTGGCATGTCAGGAAGTCCAGGACCCAGTTGCAGAGGGCGGGGTCGAGACCTAGGGTCTCGAGCTTAATGACGAGTTTGGAGGGTACTATGGTGTTAAATGCTGAGCTGTAGTCGATGAACAGCATTCTTACATAGGTATTCCTCTTGTCCAGATGGGTTAGGGCAGTGTGATTGCGATTGCGTCGTCTGTGGACCTATTGGGACGGTAAGCAAATTGAAGTGGGTCTAGGGTGTCAGGTAGGATGGAGGTGATATGATCCTTGACTAGTCTCTCAAAGCACTTCATGATGACGGAAGTGAGTGCTACAGGGCGATAGTCATTTAGCTCAGTTACCTTAGCTTTCTTGGGAACAGGAACAATGGTGGTCCTCTTGAAGCATGTGGGAACAGCAGACTGGGATAAGGATTGATTGAATATGTCCGTAAACACACCAGCCAGCTGGTCTGCGCATGCTCTGAGGACGCGGGTCACACCGGGTCACACATTCCGATATGCTGATAAAATTTAGGGAGCCTTGTTTTCAGATTAGCCTTGTTAAAATCCCCAGCTACAATAAATGCAGCCTCAGGATATGTGGTTTCCAGTTTACATAGAGTCCAATAAAGTTATTTCAGGGCCGTCGATGTGTCAGCTTGGGGGGGGATATATGTGTGACTGATTATAATCGAAGAGAATTCTCTTGGTAGATAATGCGGTCGGCATTTGATTGTAAGGAATTCTAGGTCAGGTGAACAAAAGGACTTGGGTTCCTGTATGTTGTTATGATCACACGTCTCGTTAATCATAAGGCATACACCGCCGCCCTTCTTCTTACCAGATAGATGTTTGTTTCTGTCGGCGCGATGCATGAAGAAACCAGGTGGCTGTACCGACTATTTATTTTATCTTTATTTTACCAGGTAAGTTGACTGAGAACACGTTCTCATTTACAGCAACAACCTGAGGAATAGTTACAGGGGAGAGGAGGGGGATGAATGAGCCAATTGTAAGCTGATAACGTATCAGCTTACAACGTATCAGCTCTGATAACGTATCCCGAGTGAGCCATGTTTCCGTTAAGCAAAGAACGTTGCAATCTCTGATGTCTATTTGGAAAGCAACTCTTGCTCGGATTTCGTCTACCTTGTTGTCAAGAGACTGGACATTGGCGAGTAGTATACTCGGGAGCGGTGCGCGATGTGCCCGTCTACGGTGTTTCCGGCACTAACAATTATTATTAGGAAACATCAAAGAGTTTACTGGAGTTCACTGGAATCTCTAAATGAAAATACTGGCAGATCAATAAAATGTCCTTAGAGGATTCTAAATGAATATCTATGGGGCTTTTATACAATTATAATGCAGGGTTAATAATAAATTCATATATTTGTAGGGGTTGATGCATTTATGTTGGGGTAAATCTGGTTTTCGAGTACTTAAGCATCGAATACAAGTTTGCCCATTTTGGCCTTTAGTGTACACTGGACAAATATATTATTTAATTTGCACATTTTTTGTTGTTGTTGAAAACAATGCATTTGGTGGACTCGGTAAGATGGACTCACTAATGGTTGAAGATGATGAGCAATCGGCAAAAGGCAATCAACATCGCTCTAATCCCATTCAGAAGACAGTTGAATAAACTTCTGTGGACTATGTGTATATACACTACCGTTCAAAATGTCCTTGTTTTTAAAGAAAAGCACATTTGTGGTCCATTAAAATAACATAAAATTGATCAGAAATACAGTGTAGACATTGTTAATGTTGTAAATGACTATCGTAGCTGGAAACAGCTTTTATGGAATTAAACTGTTACTCAGTCCCAGAAACTAGGATATGCACATAATTAGTAATATTGGATAGAAAACAGTCTGAAGTTTCTAAAACTGATGTATGTGAGTATAACAGAACTTAATTGGCAGGCGAAAACCCGAGGAAAAGCTATCCGGAAAATGTGATGTGACAGTTTTCCCTTTGACAAGCTATTCAATACAGGGGGATTTAGCTCCCCGATTGCAGTTCCTATGGCTTCCACTAGATGTCAACAGTCTTTAGACAAGGTTTCAGGCTTGTATTTGAAAAACCAACGAGTAAGAGCTGTTTTGTCCTCAGACAATCAAATGCTATGCTTTCGCCGTAAAGCCTTTTTGAAATCTGACAACGCTGTGAGATTACCAAGATTCTAAGCTTTTGTATGGAGTGTATTTTCATGAATGTTTAATATTGCTATTTTTGTAATTTGAATTTGGCGCTCTGCATTTTACCGGATGCTGTCGTAGGTAGGGCGCTAGCTAAGAAGTTTAAACAGGTCACGCCCCGCCTGACTCTCCGCCAAAGCCGCCTGGCAATCAACCAAAAACACAGCATCTACCGTGGTATTCCATTTCCGAGACTATTCAAGCCATCAACTCACTGATGGTTGAAGATGATGAGCGATCGGCAAAAGGCCATCTGGAATCTACCTGCTGCAAAACCAGTTTGGATTTAAGTATAACTTTTGTATGACTGACACCTTTAGTGAGAGGTCAATTCTTTAATATTTAATCATTTCTGCCCTCCGAATTCATATTCATTATATAAATAGGCCCATGTGCACCATCAGATGAACCGCAACATGTCAGCTAAAGCGGTTTAATTAATGAATGTATAAAATCAACCAATGTCAGCCTTTAAATACTTTATTATCCAAATGTTTGCATTCATGAATGAAAGTGAAAGTGCGTGTGGGCGACGGAGAGAATGCATTTGACTGGAAAATTGCATGCCACTGAAAATCTCTTCCCAACTATTTTTCAATCTATATTGCTCTCTGCCAATAATTACATTTAGAGGATTGGAGGATTCTAAATTATTATCTAAGGGGCATTTTTCGTTAGGGCAAATCTGGAAAATGACATGCGCAAGAGACGGTGGTCATATTTTTCATTTTAGAGACTATAATACATGGCATCCAGGTCAGGACTACCAAAACATTTCTTTATTAAAGACTATCAGAAATATTGTGTGTACTTGTTGATTTTCACCCAAAGCCATGAATGAGTGAGTCACTCAGCTTTATGTCGGTGCCGAAGCTATATGACTGCGCCATCAACTTGATTAACAGCAGACATCACCTGCTTATATTCAGTCAACACATATTTCTTAATACCATGGAATACAATTGAACATTTTAGTTTCTAAATTCAATCACCTTCTTCATCCTCATCATTCAGTTAATTGAAATTCTATTTTGAAGTCGTGCACAATTATCAGTTGCTATTTGGTTTATATCGCCCATTAATTGTCAGGTAGAGACACATTAGGCCTTGGGACCCAAAAGCATAATCAGTGCTCTAACTCCCCCTTCGGGTGGTCTGGAGCAATGAAGCAGTGACGCAGGATAACATGGCCAGCATCCCGGAGTCGCCGGGATGCTGGCCATGTCTTCACTGTTAACGTTGAGACTGGTGTTTTGCGGGTACTATTTAATGAAGCTGCCAGCTGAGGACTTGTGAGGCGTCTGTTTCTAAAACTAGACACTAACGTACTTGTCCTCTTGCTCAGTTGTGCACCGGGGCCTCCCACTGCTCTTTATATTCTGGTTAGAGCCAGTTTGCGCTGTTCTGTGAAGGGAGTAGTACACAGTGTTGTACAGGATCTTCAGTTTCTTGGCAATTTCTCGCATGGAATAGCCTTCATTTCTCAGAACAAGAATAGACTGACGAGTTTCAGAAGAAAGTTCTAAAGAAGGCCAGTTTTATTGCTTCTTTAAATCAGAACAACAGTTTTCAGCTGTGCTAACATAATTGCAAAAGGGTTTTCTAATGATCAATTAGCTTTTTAAAATGGTCAACTTGGATTAGCTAACACAACGTGCCATTGGAACACAGGAGTGATGGTTGCTGATAATGGGCCTCTGTACGCCTATGTAGATATTAAAGGTTTTTATTTTTAAATCAGCTGTTTCCAGCTACAATAGCCATTTACAACATTAACCATGTCTATACTGTATTTCTGATCAATTTTCTGATCAATCAGTTATTTTAATGGACAAAAAAAATTTGCTTTTCTTTCAAAAACAAGGACATTTCTAAGTGACCCTAAACTTTTGAACGGTAGTGTACGCAAATGCCAACAAAATAACTTTTTGGTCAGTGTGTGTTTCAACTATCTAACTGTACTATAATACTTAAAAGGCAGCTAAAATTTTTAATAAATAATCGGTATTGGGTTTTTTGGCAAGGAAAATATTGGATATCTGTATCAGGCAAGAACTTCATATCGGTGCATCCCTAATTTAATCAATTTTAGAATAAGGCTGTAACGTAACAAAATGTGGAAAAAGTCAAGGGGTCTGAAAACTTTCCGAAGGCACTGTACATCCTTTAATGAGATATATAGCGAAGACATCTAAGAAAGTAAATGCCAAGAATGTGCTGGGGCACAGAATTATCGAAGAAGAAACAAAAGATGAGAATATTATAGTGAAAACCAATTGGGAAGACGAGCTGCAAATAGTAATAACCCCAGAGGACTGGGAGGACATATCTAGAAGAACAAGTCCAAGACAACTAACTCTCTACTCTGTAGGGAATACTCTTGGAAAATTCAGTCAAGATGTTTCATAACTCCTATAATACAACAACAATACAACTGTGACATCACACCAAATTGCTGGCGTAACTGTGGGGAGGGCAGGGCTAATCACATCCACATACTATATTCCTGCCCAGTCCTCAATCCTTTCTGGACCGAAGTATATAAAGTACTGGATGATACGCTTGAACACTCACGTTCTCTAAATCCAGAACACATGTTACTAGGGAGAACCCCTCATATACTGGTCCTCCAATATGATAAGTACCTTTTCAGAATTCTGAGAATAACAGCACTTAAACAGATTTCTAGAAACTGGCTTAAACCCCTGGCACCACAAATAAGCAATTGGAAAGAAACAATTAATGAAATCTATAGTATGGTAAATGATAACTCATAGAATAAGAAACCAAATGACTATTTAAGATACGATGGGAAAAAGTATAGAAAACTGACATTATATTGCGAAATATTTCTAGGCCCTAACAGGAGATAAAATGTACATGTTTTAAACAGACGGGTGTGGGTGGACATGTGCGCCGGTGGATGTGTGTGAGAATGGGTGCATGTATGCGACTGTAGAAGTGCAAATGTGTGTATGCATGTGTGGCTGTGTGTCCGCATACCATTATTTTGTTTTATGAAATGCTGATTGTTGGCCTGTTTAGGTTAATTATTTCCTTTTCAGGTTGGGGGAGGGTAAATATCTCGTGTTGGGATTCTGTTGTGATCTAAAACCAATAAATATTACAAAAATACAATTAAAAAAGCTGTGGTATTATTGGACAAGTTCATGTAGTATCTCCTAGTTTCAAAACATGTTCTCCAGCCTGAACAAAACCCTGGTGAAGAGAAAATGAT
This sequence comes from Hucho hucho, assembly GCA_003317085.1. Classification (NCBI taxonomy): domain Eukaryota; kingdom Metazoa; phylum Chordata; class Actinopteri; order Salmoniformes; family Salmonidae; genus Hucho; species Hucho hucho. The sequence goes on along the minus strand of QNTS01001745.1, from coordinate 31,259 downwards.
GACCACCAAACTGACTCCCAACATTACCCATACATACCTTCTCCCTCAGCTGAGTGTAACACTTATCCACAGCAGCTTCAAACCTCTCGGCCCTCTGTTTTTGGGCACGGGTGGCCTTCTTCAGGCCCTCTTTCTCCTGTTCTGCCTTCTCGGACACACTGGAGATCTCCCCCCTCAGACCATCTATCTCCAGCTTCTGCTCAGTCAGCTGCCTCTCCAAACCCTGGGAGAAAGAAAGACAGGGAACAAACACTGTTTAAGCTTTCAACATATCTAAATACTTATCTCTAGCCTGGTGAAAACAAATAGGATTTCACTCATGGACGACGTCCGTCTTGAATGGGTTGTAGAAGACTATTGCCCACCATTCTTTGTGAAACAGAAATGTCTACTTTTTGCTGTATTTCTTCCCAACTGTCCCAGACATCACACACACAGGCTGGAAGCATAATACTGACAGCAAACTACGTCCTTTACTTTATCGGTGTCTTATTCTACAGACAGAATGGCTAAGGCTTAGAAATACACATTTCCCAACTCTGACAATATAGTGATTGATTGACTGACTAATAGACTGATGCCTGAACTTGTGTGTTACCCGGAGCTGCACGGTGAGACGGTTGTTGTCGGCCTCTTTGCTGTGTAGCTGGCTCTGCAGGTGAGCACGTGTGGTCTCCACAGACTTGGTGGCATGGACCGCATTCTCTGTGTTCTCCTGTGGAGCATCAAAGCAGAAAGAGATGGTGTGAGGGCACTGCTTTCGTACAGTATGATTTATACCTTTGTCAATATGTTTTATCATGTACAAATTGTGGTTATCGCGTACGTAGTCACATCCAAAACGATTGGCACGCTTGATGAAGATGAGCAAAAAACACTGTATAAAATAAATACAAATACTGAGATACCATATATTGTATGCTCAAATTAAAAAAAAAAAATTATTATATTATTTTACATTAATACAATTGCTTGCAAGGATAAGGGCGGTTGGCCTTTTTCTAGAATGTCTTATTATATTGAAGAACACATTGGGAGGGATCTTAGACCAACTATTCCTTCATATATAATCTTTCCAGTTCCTTGATATCCTTCGTTCTGCACTTATGAACTGCCTTCTTCAATTCAAACCACAGGTTTTCAATGAAAATGGCCATTGAAAAATGATTGATTTTGTGGTAAATTAACAATTTCTTTGTGGATTTTGATGTGTGCTTGGGGTCATATTGTCTTGCTGTAAGATCCACTTGTGGCCAAGTTTCAGCCTCCTGGCAGAGGCAACCAGGTTTTTGGCTAAAATGACCTACTACTTGGTAGAGTTCATGATGCCGTTGACAAGGGCCCCAGAACCATTGGAAGCAAAACAGCCCCATAACATCAAAGATCCACCACCATATTTTACAGAAGGTATGAGGTTATTTTCTGCATATGCATCCTTCTTTAGAGGCCAAACCCACCACCGGTGTGCGAATCCAAAGAGCTTTATTTTCGTCTGAGCTTAACACCGGTTCCAATCCAAGCGCCAATGACGTTTAGAAAACCCCAGGCATTTACATTTTTTGGTTTCTCTCAATGAAGACTCTTTTTATGGCAACCCTTCCAGACTATTGGCATGGAGGTGGTGGCTAATTGTAGATTTGGAAACTTTGTGACTCCACGATGCGTTCTGTAATTCTCCAACACTGGCCCTTGGACTTCTTTTGCCTCCCGAACCATCTTCCCCACTGTACGTGGGGACAAGATGCACTTGGGTCCTCTAGAAGGGTCCTCTACTGTTCCAGTGGTTTTAAACTTCTTAATTGTTGCCCTAATAGTGAAACATTTGATATAAAGTCAACAATAATTTCTCTCTTTTCATTTGTGAGTGCTTTGCCTTTCCCCTTGGTGATGGATGACAAATGGATTTTACATGCGTGTTACCTCATCTTTATACCCCAGTGAAACAGGAAGCCATGAAAAGCCGCAATACAGTTCCTTAAGCTGAGATTGACTTAAAAAGTAGAACGTTAATGCATATGATAATTATTTATTTTTTGTATTGTATTGCAATTGTATAAAATAATATGATTTCCCAATTCTTTGGAGCATTAAATATAGCTCGGAATTTGTACTATTTATTTTATACAGTAATTTTTGCTAATCTTTATCAAGGGTGCCAATAATTTCAGATGTGACTGTATTTCATGTGAAATTAAAGGACAAAGCTTACCATTTCTTTTTTCCGCAAACCCATCAGTTCATCCACCATTTTTTCTTTATCATTCAAATTTCTTTTCAAATGCTGGTGGAAACAAAAGAACAAAAACATCTTATCTTACTCACAGTACAACTGTAAAATGACAAATGTGTATAGTGAACAGGAGCAGATGCTTTTCTATCCCAAGTGTCTTACAAAGTTAGCACACACGTTCAGTACATGTGGCCCATGCAGGATTGAATCAAATCCCCAACCTTAATCTAGCTAGCACCATGTTTCAACCCATTGAGCCATCTGAACTACTGCACTGAATTACCATACCCTCTAGGCGGCAGGTAGCCTAGCAGTTAAGAGCGTTGGGCCAGTAACCGAAAGGTTGCTGGTTAGAATCCCCGAGCCGACTAGGTGAAAAATCTGTTGATGTATCCTTGAGCAAGGCACTTAACCCTAATTGCTCCTGTAAATCGCTCTGGATAAGAGTGTCTGCTAAATGACTAAAATGTATAACATGTTGGCAGACCATATAAAATCTTCAGCCTTGGCACCGCTATGTCAACTTTTCAGTGTTTAAATACAGGTCTGGAGTGTCTGAAGTTCTCTTTTTTTACTCAAATGAGGAGCAATTTACCAGATTATCACACTCAGCCTGCGTAAGCTTCTTTAGTAAGAGATCAATGTGCTTGTCTGTCTCCAATCGAGATGCCTAATAAAAAGGAGACAAAAAGAGGTAGTCAAATCATGTTATTTCAAGCAACAGTTAAAAAGACAAAGCTGCAATAACAGTTGACTTTAGTCCACAAGTACAGTTTAATGCACTATGTTGCACTTATAATGCATTGTAAAACTTGTCATAAGCATGACCCCCTTATAAATTGCAACCTGACAGTCCTCCAAAGTAGTAGTCATTAGCCATCAGATTATAACTGGTTGATAAGACCAACCTCTGCATCCTGCAAGTCTTTGAGTTGCTGTCGAACAGACTTGTTAATCCGTTTAAAAACCTCCAACTTCTCCAGCAGAAGGCCTCTCTGCCTTGACATCCGCCGGTTATCAGAGGCAGAGTGTCTTGAGTCCTTTATAATAGAAGGATGAATTCAATTCTGCTTTGGACACATTAACAATTGTTAACGAACTGAACATTTTGATATCATGTTGTGCATCTCAAAATAAAGACAGGTAGACTGTAAGCACATCAATTACAAAGGACTTCACATACGGCAAAATCATCCTCCAGGGTCTCCTTGAACGACATGAGCTGTATGGCTGCAGAGTTGGCCGCTGCTTCTGCATCCATCAATGTTTGCACCAGGGGACTTTTGCCCACGGTGGCTCCATAGTCTCCATAACTAAGTATAACGACAAGAGAGAGAGGATTAGAAAGCAGTTGGATCCACACTGAAAGCTGTTTGTGGGCTAGTGTGTGTGTCTCATGGACCTCACCAGTTACTCTCCATCTCTGGGGTTTTGGTGTAGACACTGCTGCGTATCCTGCTCCCTCTCCCAGGCTCTGAGAAGCCGTCTAGATCATCATCTAGAGAGTCCTGGAAGGGATCCTCCGGAGACATGGCTCTGGTGGATCAGAGGACTGGCTATATGGTTAGGCTTACATGACTACTTTCCTATGACTGCTTGCCTATAATAATCCCATTCTCATTTTCTAATAAAATACACTAGACAACTGTAATGACAAGGAAATTATGAAAAATATTGGTGCATAGACAGCATATGATAAGATAGACACAGACAACATCAGTGTAAAATATAATGCACGTATAGTTACAGTGGAATTTTATTTAACTAACCGGTCCAAGACAACATTTAACTGGTCCATGTCTTAATCAATGACTAGCTATTTCCTCTAATATTATGTATTGTCAGGCTACAAACGTGTTCTTTTTACCATTAGCTTCTAGCTGAGCTGATCCATTCTGACCTTCACTTTAGAGTTAAAGAACAGTAACGTTAGCTAGCTAACGTTAGCAACACAACCTTTGGTATCTACAGTATGCTAGCAAGCTGAACAGAACAAGTTCAAGTTAGCTACTGTACCTAGCTAATTTAGCCAGTTAGTTAGAATTGCCAAGATGGAAAGCAAATTCAAACCGAAGACACATATCCTATGATCAAGAAGTATCTAGCTAAATTGGTATGGTGAGATTTCAAATTAAATGTTAGTTTTTTTTACCTTCATTCACTACCGTGCCTTTTGTTTTGTGCTACTGCTATTCAACAGCTGATGCTCTCTGTTAAAAACGGTTGTCACTAGTTACCACAACCACAAAGTGGCTAAATCGTAAAAATTTATGAAATTAGCTTTTTGGTCTTAATTTAAAGTTAGGGTTAGGCATACAGTTAGCAGTGTGGTTAGGGTTAGGTTTAAAATCAGATTTTAATAAGATACATTGTAGAAATAGGCGGGGTTTATGACTTTCTGTTTGTGGTAATTAGTGACGACCGTAGGAAACGAATGGCATTCGTTGCATCCATTGGTTGATTTGAGTCCCGCCTATTTGTTCTGCGATTCGTGATTGGCTAAGGCATTGGACGTCTGGAGGAAACGTAACAAACCCCCAGTAGACTAGAGTGATTGTTGTTAGCAAACCAAATGAACGTTGGAGGTTGATTTAACCCATCCACGTTGATTTTCTGTGTTAAAATATTTAGAGTCAAACCGAATGAAAGTTGCACGGGGTTCAAATGCTAGTACCAAAGACAGTTTGAGTACTCTGTGCTAGTACAGTGAAGTCAAGTGGCATCCAATTTTGGAGGGGACCATAGAGGACTCATCTTTGTATAGGTGCCATTATAGGGTCTGTAACAGCATGGGCAGCGCAATTGAGGCTATTTTATTCACGATTGGCTGAACCCTCCTGATGACCTGGTTGGACATGACTCCAACAGGGTCACCAGGAGGGATCAGCCAATGAAGTTGGAAGTCCCACCCAGTTGACTAAATTAAAATGGTGGAAGCTGTCAATGGTAGTCTGGGTACCAGTCTTATTAGCTAACATCCCACTCCTGTCATTTGCCAAAGAGAATGGCCTTTATTAAGCAATCACAATGTTCGATATGCAGCTGGATTTATGGTGCAGTTTCTGATTAGTAGCTAGAAAGAACATTCATATATTCCATTCCAACATTATGGAACAAAGGGTGTAAAGCAAATTTGGCGCAATATAGAATTAGAATTTTAAGAACGACAACAAACAATATCGTTCCGTTACCTGCTGCGGTCATTCCCTTGAGATGGTAGTGTCAATGCAATATCATGTTCAAAGATGCTAGAGAGGAATCTGTAACGAGAGAGTAATAATGATATGGAAAATCTTAGCCTACAAGATTCAATCGATCTACGATTGCTTCAGTTGCATCCCATTACTACAAGATTCAATCAGGATGGAATAAGAATATGTACATATAAATATATGGATGAGTGATGGCCGAGCGGCATTGGCAAAATGCAATAGATAGTATAAAATACAGTATATACATATGAGATGAGTAATGTAAGATATGCAAACATTATTAAAGTGGCATTTTGTTAAGTGGCTAATGATTTCAGTCTCTCGGTCCCAGCTTTCATGCACCTGTACTGACCTTGTCTTCTGGATGGTAGCGGGGTGAACAGGCAGTGGCTCGGGTGGTTATTGTCCTTGATAATCTTTTTGGCCTTCTTGTGACATCGGGTGCTGCAGATGTCCTGGAGGGCAGGTAGTTTGCCCCCGGTGATGCGCTGTGCAGATCGCACTACCCTCTGGAGAGCCCTGCGGCTGAGGGTGGTGCAGTTGTCGTACCAGGCGGTGATACAGCCCGACAGGATGCTCTCGATTGTGCATCTGTACACGTTTGTGAGGGTTTAAGCTAACAAGCCAAATTTCTTCAGCCTCCTGAGGTTGAAGAGGCACTGTTGCGCCTTCTTCACCACACTGTCTGTGTGGGTGGCCCATTTTAGTTTGTCCGTGATGTGTACGCCGAGGAAATTAAACCTTTCCACCTTCTCCACTACTGTCCCGTCGATGTGGATAGGGGGGTGCTCCCTCTGCTGTTTCCTGAAGTCCACGATCATCTCCTTTGTTTTGTTGACTTTGAGTTTGTTGTTGGTAATCAAGCCCACTACTGTTGTGTTGTCTGCAAACTTGATGATTGAGTTGGAGGCATGCATGGCCGTGCAGTCATGGGTGAACAGAGAGTACCTTCACCACCTGGGGGCGATCTGTCAGAAAGTCCAGGACCCAATTGCACAGGGCGGGGTTGAGACCCACGGCCTCAAGCTTAACACGTTTAAAAATCTTACATCGGCCACGGAGAAGGAGAGGGGGGGTCCGCAGTCCTTGGTAGCGGGCCGCGTCGGTGGCACTGTATTATCCTCAAAGTGGGCAAAGAAGGTGTTTAGTTTGTCTGGAAGCAAGGCGTCAGTGTCCGTGACATGGCTCGTTTTCTTTTTGTAGTCCGTAATTGCCTGTAGACCCTGCCACATACGTCTGGGCCGTTGAATTGCGACTCCACTTTGTCCCTGTACCGACATTTCGCATGTTTGATTGCCTTGCGGAGGGAATAACTACACTGTAGAAGGGAGGGCGGGGTAGGGCCTTGTATGCATCGCTGAAGTTAGAGTAGCAGTGGTCCAGTGTATTTCCTGCGTGCGTGCTACAGTCAATGTGCTGATAGAATTTAGGTAGCCTTGTTCTCAAATTAGCTTTGTTAAAATACCCAGCTACAATAAAAGCAGCTCAGGATATTTGGTTTCCAGTGAAGTTCCTTGAGGGCCATCACGGTATCTGCTTGGGGGGTGATATACACGGCTGTGACGATAATCTAAGAGAATTCTCTTGGGAGATAATGTGGTCGGCATTTGATTGTCAGGAATTCTAGGTCAGGTGAACAAAAAGACTTGAGTTCATGTATGTTGTTATGATTACACCATGAATCATGAAGCATACACACATGCCCTTCTTCTTCCCAGAGAGATGTTTATTTCTGTCGGTGCAATGCATGAAGAAACTCGGTGCCTGTACCGACTCCGACAACTTATCCCGAGAGAGCCATGTTTCCGTGAAACAGAGAATGTTATAATCTCTGACGTCTCTCTGGAAGGCAACCCTTGCCCTCATTTCGTCCACCTTGTTGCCAAGAGACTGGACATTGGGGAATAATATACTCGAAAGTGGTGGGTGGTGTGCACGCCTCCGAAGTCTGACCAGGAGGCCGCTCCTTCTACCCCTTCTGCGGCTACATTATTTTGGGTCATCCTCTGGGATTAGATCCAATGTCCTGGGTGGTTGTCCAAAAAAAGGATCCGCTTTGGGAAAGTCGTATTCTTGGTAAGTTGACTTCGCTCCTATATCCAATAGTTATTCCCGGATGTAAACTCAGCAAAAAAAGAAAAGTCTTCTCACTGTCAACTGCGTTTATTTTCAGCAAACTTAACATGTGTAAATATTTGTATGAACATAAGATTCAATAACTGAGACATAAACTGAACAAGTTCCACAGACATGTGACTAACAGAAATGAAATAATGTGTCCCTGAACAAAGGGGGGGTCAAAATCAAAAGTAACAGTCAGTATCTGGTGTGGCCACCAGCTGTATTAAGTACTGCAGTGCATCTCCTCCTCATGGACTGCACCAGATTTGCCAGTCCTTGCTGTGAGATGTTACCCCACTCTTCCACCAAGGCACCTGCAAGTTCCCGGACATTTCTGGGGGGAATGGCCCTAGCCCTCACCCTCCGATCCAACAGGTCCAAGACATGCTCAATGGGATTGAGATCCGGGCTTTTCGCTGGCCATGGCAGAACACTGACATTCCTGTCTTGCAGGAAATCACGCACAGAACAAGCAGTATGGCTGGTGGCATTGTCATGCTGGAGGGTCATGTCAGGATGAGCCTGCAGGAAGGGTACCACATGAGGGAGGAGGATGTCTTCCTTGTAACGCACAGCGTTGAGATTACCTGCTCAGTCCGATGATGCTGTGACACACCGACCCAGACCATGACGGACCCTCCAACTCCAAATCGATCCTGCTCCAGAGTACAGGCCTCGGTGTAACGCTCACTCCTTCGACGATAAACGGGAACGATCAGCTGTCCGTCCTGTCTCCCTGTAGCGCTGTCTTAGGCGTCTCACAGTACGGACATTGCAATTTATTTCCCTGGCCACATCTGCAGTCCTCATGCCTCCTTGCAGTATGCCTAAGGCACATTCACGCAGATGAGCAGGGACCCTGGGCATCTTTCTTTTGGTGTCATTCAGTCAGTAGAAAGGCTTCTTTAGTTTCCTAAGTTTTCATAACTGTGACCTTAATTGCCTACCGTCTGTAAGCTGTTAGTGTCTTAACGACCGTTCCACAGGTGCATGTTCATTAATTGTTTATGGTTCATTGAACAAGCATGGGAAACAGTGTTTAAACCCTTTACAATGAAGATCTGTGAAGTTATTAGCATTTTTACAAATTATCTTTGAAAGACAGGGTCCTGAAAAATGGCAGTTTCTTTTTTTGCTGAGTTTATGTAATAACACTTAAGATTTTCTGTGCAAACAATGTCAGAAATAATACATAAAAAACGAAATACTGCATTGTTTCCTAAGCACTCGAAGCGAGGTGACTATCTCTGTCGGCGCCATCTTGCTAATGTAGCTCAATGTCAGTACCCAAAGGGCTAGAAACTTTGAGCTCTCCCCTTAGACTTCGCTGTGATGTAGTTTCCCCATGAGTGACAAAACACTGAGCCAATCACGGCGCAACGCTCCGTATTATCTGCTTTCTTGCCACACTACCACAGAAAGCTGGGCTGAAATACCTGCATTTTGGAGCTGCCTTACTCAAGAAAACAAAAAAGAGACCATGTTTGTATGCAGCTTTATTAACTCAACCGTTCAAAAGTTTGGAGTCACTTAGACATTTCCTTGTTTTTGAAAGAAAAGCAAATTTTCTGTCCATTAAAATAGCATTAAATTGATCAGAAATACAGTGTGGATACTGTTAATGTTGTAAATTACTATTTTAGCTGGAAATATCTATGGAATATCTACATAGGCATACAGAGGCCCATTATCAGCAACTATCCCTCCTGTGTTCCAATGGCACGTTGTGTTAGCTAATCCACGTTTATCATTTTAAAAGGCTAATTGATCATTAGAAAACCCTTTTGCAATTATATTAGCACAGCTGAAAACTGTTGTTCTGATTTTAAAGAAGCAATAAAACGGGCCTTCTTTAGACTAGTTGAGTATCTGGAGCATCAGCATTTGTGGGTTCCATTACAGGCTCAAAATGGCCAGAAACAAAGCACTTTCTTCAGAAACGTGTCAGTCTATTCTTGTTCTGAGAAATGAAGGCTATTCCATGCGAGAAATTGCCAAGAAACGTAAGATCTCGTACAACGCTGTGTACTACTCCCTTAACAGAACAGCGCAAACTGGCTCTAATTAGAATAGAAAGAGGAGTGGGAGGCCCCGGGGCACAACTGAGCAAGAGGACAAGTACATTAGAGTGTATAGTTTGAGAAACAGACGCCTCACAAGTCCTCAACTGTCAGCTAGTACCCGCAAAACACCAGTCTCAACTCTACCTACATGTACATATTACCTAGACTAACCGGTGCCCCCACACATTGACTCTGTACCGGTACCCCCTGTATATAGCCGTGCTATTGTTATTTTACTGCTGCTCTTTAATTATTTGTTACTTGTGTTTATATTTTTTTACTTATCTATTTTTTACTTAACACTTATTTTTCTTAAAACTGCATTGTTGATTAAGGGCTTGTAAGTGAGCATTTCACTGTAAGGTCTACACCTGTTCAGCGCATGTGACAAATACAATTTGATTTGATACATTTGAACTAATATGACACTATAAGGCTGTGACTGGATGGTTCCATTGTAACTAATGATAAGCTGTTCGACAACCTACAAAACCATGACTGGCCCAGAGAGGTATGACATCCAGGACTTCACTGAGCTCCGGGAGAAGAAGCCATGCACTGTGAGACGTGTGACAGCAGTAAGGTTTAGACTTCATGAAGGTACTGCAGGAACCTACCACCAGAGGGAGACACATACTCCTATACAAGGCATTGTTTACCTCTGTGAAAGGAGGCGAGTGATCATTGGGAATGGTCATCAAATTTAAATCAATCAACTAATCAAATATTTACAGTATTTAGTACCCTTTTACTAGAACATTTGCAGGGTTGGGGAGTAACGGATTACAACAAACCGGTGACTGCAATCGTTACATTACCAGCAAAAATATTGTAATCAGATTACAGATACTTTTGAAAAACTAGATGATTACTTTGAGGATTACTTTTAAATTCAGAAAAACAATCTTTGACACTTCAAATCAGCATTGAAAAAAGGCTCAAGTTTATGTTTGTTCCACCTGAGCGAGTCTGACCACAAGTCAGTAACCACTATGATGACACACCAAATGTGTTTGATGCATCTCGGGAAAAGAGCAGGAATAGGCTTTTGTAGGCTACAGTCCAAGCTATGTCTTCCAATTGTGCGACTGCTGTCGGCATCCAAAGATGATCCAAATTGAATAAACACTTGGAGTTAAGGATGACAAGTCTACGGTCATACGGATATCACTTATTACTGATATCTACATAGCGCATTGATGTGAGTCACACTGCTGCTCTCTAATTTAGCTATTGGCGCCTTACGGATTGTGGTTGTTGTGAATGGCTGTTCACAAATCTAAATGTGTATTTGAACCCAATAATGGTTGAATTCAACAAGTTTAAGCTGCCTAGCAATCATTGTTTTTGAAACCAGTGGACAGCCAGTTAAAAATGCGCAGCTTCTTAGTGTGGATCCAAGCCTATGGAATACAATTGGGGCTTTTTTTTCTTCAGTAGTGCTCAAAGCATGCCATTCCATGAGCGCAGCATTTATTTTTCAACTCGAATCAATGAGCCCCATCAGTCCTAAATGACAACAAAATCATAAACAACAGAGTAGGGCTGTCTAATAAGTCCTTAGTTTTGGGGTCATGCTCAGGTAAAACAATTTGGCTAATCTATACTTCCATATGTCCAAGTCCTATTTTTGAAGATCAAGGGGTAACATTTATTGGAATGACTGGAATTTTTTATGTAAAGATATAATTTAATCGTATTATCATATGTAGTAGAAAGCAATGAGTTAGAAGAAGCCTACATAACCAACCCATAAAGTAACATTTAACATCCATATATGGCCAGCAATGTAAACTTTAACATTGATTTATCCTGCAATAGATGTGGTTCAATTGGTAACATACATTTTGGTCTTCTCCTAATGCCTCTTAAAGGGAAAGTAATCTGAAAGTAACTGAATGTAATCAGATTACGTTACTGAGTTTGGGTAATCCAAAAGTTACGTTACTGATGACAATTTTGAACAGGTGACTAGTAACTGTAACTGATTACACTTAGAAAGTAACCTACCCAACCCTGAACATTTGTTAAGTGCTTTACAGTAACCCAGCCTAGACCCCAAAGGAGCGAGCAGTAGCACAGTGGCATGGAAAAACTCCCTAGAAGAAAGAAACTTTGAGAGGAACCAGTTTCCGTTTGCGCCACTGGTTAGAAGATTTGTTGATTATTATAGTAATGCTATTATTGTAATTTCTCAATTGACAGAAGCAGACTACTCCAGGCCCAGGGGCTTATGGGAAGGGGGGCATCCCGTCTCGGCTGCTAGATGAGAGGAGGAGGAAGCCGATTGGCTCCTGTCCCACGATGGACTGGAATGCTTCCCGGAGCTCATAGTGGTCAGTTAGTAGTCCCAAAAAGCAATACTTATATGATTAGCTACGCACAGGGGAGGCATAACTTATGAATTAATGTTATTGATCCCTATAGCAGGACTGCAGTTATAATGCACTCTGACTGCCATCTTTTTCCGTAAGGGTGAGTACACTGCAGTTATTATGCAATTACTGCATCCAAAATACCACCGTCGACTGCAGTTACTGCACTTTTACTGCAGTTTCAAAACTGCAATCTTTTTTTGTGAGGGGAGATTTTATATAAATGAGAATAACCCCTTATAAAAGGTTAAATGAAGAAATATAAATGAGAAATAAGAACAGTCAGATGATTTGGAGAATTGAGATTTCATAGTGTGTCATCATGACCCACTGTGAAGATGGATAATTGATTTATTCCATCATGAACGTTTAAATGATCCCTTTTTGTACTACATTATGTTCAACAATTTTCTTTCCTTTGTGATAAGCAGTTGAAAAGGAAATTGGATGATAGACAATTAGCTATGCACTTTTTAAGGCGTGTTTGATGTGTAATTCAACCTAACACCCTGCTTGCATCCATGCCTTAAGGACATCCTTTCACATGCTGTTTCTGAATAACTGGGTTATTTTGCTTCCTTCCTGCCCTAGAAAAAGCTAATCTGAATCCGGGTACGTTCGTCAAGCCGGCTAAGGTCTTGTATGAGGACCTTCTGCGGCTATAGAAAAGACATCACGGCACAATTAGCATTGTGGACCACTACCCTTCCCTCCCTACCGAACGCATATATGTGGGTTCCCTGCCCCAATACCCCCGCCCAGAGGACAGTACTACGGTTTAATAGAGGTAACCGGGTTACAGAGATTTAGAGATTTCCCGCCCCCGGGATATATACAGTGCCTTTAGAAGTATTCATACCCTTTGACTTATTTCACATTTTGTTGAGTTAAAGACCGAATTCAAAATGGATGAAATATATTGTTTTTCTCACCCATCTACAAACAGTACTCCATAATGTGAAAACAAGCTTTTAGACATTTTTGCTAATTTATTAAAATTGAAATATATAAGTATATAATTTACATAAATATTCACACCCCTGAGTCAATACTTTGTAGAAGCACCTTTGGCAGCGATTACAGCTTTGAGTCATTTTGGGTATGTCTGTATCAGCTTTGCACATCTGGATTTGGGGATTTTCTCCCATTCTTCCTTGCTGATTTTCTCAAGCTCTGTTAAATCTTTCCACACATTTTCAATGGGATTCACATCTGTGCATTGGCTGGGCCATTCAAGGACTTTCACATTCTTATTCTGACACGATTCCAGCATTGCTTTGGCTGTATGCTTCGGGTCATTGTCCTGTTGGAATGTAAATCTTCGCCCCATTTTAAGGTCGTTTGCAGTCTGAAACCGGTTCTCATCAAGGATTTGCCTATATTTAACTCCATTCATTGTCACCTCTATCCTTACCAGTCTCCCAGTCCCTGCCGCTGAAAAGCATCCCCATAGCATGATGCTGCCACCACCATCCTTCACAGTAGGGATGGTGTTAAATGGATGATGAGCTGTGCCTGTTTTTTTACTGACATAGCGCTTTGCATTCAGGCCAAAGAGTTCAATTTTCTATCTCATCAGACCACAGAATCTTTTGCCTTATGCTCTGAGTCTTTCATGTGCCTTTTTCTTAGGAGTGGCTTCCGTCTGGCCACTCTCCCATAAAGCCCAGATTGGTGAAGTGCTGTAGAGACTGTTGTTCTTCTATCTCAGTCAAGGAACTCTGTAGTTCTGTCGAGTGGTCATTGGGTTCTTGGTCACCTCCCTGACCAAGGTCCTTCTTGCCCGGTTGCTCAGTTTGGTCGGACGGCCAGCTCTAGGCAGTCTGGGTAGTTCCTTATTTTTTAAATGTCCCAATGATGGAGACCACTGTGCTCTTGAAATTGTTTCATACCCTTCCTCAGATATACAGTACGCCTCATCACAACTCTGTCTCGGAGATCTACTTCATGGTATAGTTTCTGCTCTGACATGCACTTTCAACTGTTCGGACCTTATATAGACAGGTGTGTTTCTTTATAAATCATGTCCAATCAATTGAATTTGCCACAGGTGGACTCCCATCAATGATGATCAAAGGAAATTGGATGCACCTGAGCTCAATTTGGAGTGTCATATCAAAGGGGTGTGAATACTTATGTAAATGAGATATTTCTGCATTTCATTTTCAATACAATATCAAACATTTCTAAAAACAAGTTTTCACTTTGTCATTATTGGGTATTGTGTGTAGATTGGTAAGATTTTTCAGGCTGTACCACAAAGTCAAGGGGTGTGAATACTTTCTGAAGGCAATGCACATATCAGCAGAAATCTGAAGTCTACCTATCCATTGATGTACATATATCCACTGTCTGATTCCCAATTCGTCCACTGGATAGCAGTAGGAGATCACATGACATCTCTTGGTAACTTGAAACCAGTTTCGTATGGTTTGGGAAGTGAGTCACTGTGCCAAAATGTCTGAATGGATCTTAATATGACCTTAGCAATCAGGGCTTTCAAGGTATGGAATTTGTTATTTGAAAGAAGACACAGACATGTGAGAAAATTCTTAGATTCTTGTGACATTGCCTGGAGTAAGAATTTAGAGTTAGACACATTGGTGTGGCTGGCTTCCGGGTTAAGCGGGCATTGTGTCAAGAAGCAGTGCGGCTTGGTTGGGTCGTGTTTCGGAGGACGCACGGCTCTCGACCTTGTCCGTATGGGAGTTGCAGCGATGAGACAAGACTGTAACTACCAATTGGATACCATGAAATTGGGAAGAAAAAGGGTTAAAAAAAGGCAAGGGCTGTAGATTTCAAATCATATGTTATTTTCTGACCCAACATTTTTTTGGGAGGGGGGGCCCCTCAAACTCGCCGGACCATGTACAGGGTCCAAAACAACCACTCAGAGTTTAATAGGTTAAAGTACATGATATGGTAAATGGTATGGATATGAGGAAGCACTGTGCTTCCCTGTTGATTGACTTATCGAAGGCTTTAGATACTGTTTACCACTCTTTACTGATTCAAAGATTGTCTGCAATTGGTATGGATCAGGCGTCATGTAATTAGTTTGAAAATTACTTGACAGACAGGACACAATCTGTTTTTCTTAATGTAGTGTTTTTATTGATCAAGATTTCCTTGATATTACGAAAGGTGTCCCATAGGGATCGATTTAAGGCCTGTACTTTTTACTGTCTATAAACAATGTGGATCTTTCTGCATTTTTCCTTTACATACACCTGCATCAGTGGAGGCTCCTGAGGGGAGGACGGCTCATAATCAAGGCTGTCAGATAGAGTCAATGGAATGGTATCAAATACATCAAAGATGTGGTTTCCATGTGGTTGATACCACTCCATTGACTCCATTCCAGCCTTTATTATGAGCCGTACTCACCTCAGCAGCACCCACTGACCTGTGTGCAAATGACACTGTTGTGTAAGCTATTGCCCCCATGGCTGACCTGGGCCCGGTTTCACGATAGCGATGGAATTTAGGCTTACGAGTGTTTTAACGATGCAGCTTTCTTACAACGGCCAAAGATGTAACATGCCTTTCCCGAAACATGACACAGTACGTTCGTTGAGGCCTGTGTTGATATTGATAGGATCTACATCTTACCTTAACATTAGAATTATTCCACAATACTGACCACGGATCAGTACCTAGACAGATATCATCACCTATGGCTACAAATATTGAGACGTCTTATTCTAATGCTTACCCCATAAGATTTGTCACGTTACACATCATGAAATATATGAATGCAAAAATTATAGACAGAAGGCTAACGTACAAATAGCAATATAAAACTAAATTGAATTACCATGAAATTGATTTCAATCAGTGGAGGCTCCTCAGAGGAGGAAGGGGAGGACCATCCTCAGTGAATTTCGGAAAAATGTGAAACATTAAAAAAGTTATCCTTTTTAGATTAAACTATACTACATATATTCAAGTCACCAAATAATTTAATAAAACACTGTTTTGCAATGAAGGTCTACAGTAGCCTCAACAGCACTCTGTAGGGTAGCACCATGGGTTACCCGGAGGACAGCTAGTTTCCATCCTCCTCTGGGTACATTGACTTCAAACCTAGGAGGCTCATGGTTCTCATCCCCTTCCATACACCTACACAGTAATTATGACAACTTCTGGAAGATGTTCTCCAAACTATCAGAGCTCTTGCAGCATGAACGGACATGTTGTCCACCAAATCAAAGGATCAGAGAATTAATCTAGTCCTGAAATCATAAGCTACAGCTAGCTAGCACTGCAGTGCATAAAAGGTGGTGAGTAGTTGACTCAAAGCGAGAGAAAGACAATAGTTGAACAGTTTGGAACAAATTCATTTCTTTAAAAATGAAGGAGACGCAAGAGAGTGAGAGAGAGAACTAGCTATATTTCTAATCAGCATTATTAAAAAAATCCCCAACAAAATCCTACTGTTTAAATTAGATATCTGTTTTTTTTATGGGCTGCATCTCAATCCACCTCATCCACCGATGTCGGCCTTCAGCATCTGTGGTGGAAGGTGGCAGAGCTACTGCAGTGTTTTTCAGACCAGGAGACATCCCGAATATCGGTCTTCTCATGAAAACGTCTGTAGCGTCTGTAGTGCTACAAACTAATATGACCCTTCTATGGAAAGATGAGACTCTCACGAACAGGATGGGGTTCTCCATTTTGCACAAGCATCACGGGACCCAACTGAAGTCGGTACCACCGATCTGCCAACTTCTGTCTGTAGCGTCCGAACAGTTCGGGCTACACACTAATGATCCCACCGTCGAAAGGTGAGGCTCGCAAGAACACTCACGAACACATACATGTCAGTTGTTTTGCTCTAGGATGCCCACAAGCCTCATAATTCTTGTCTGAAGGTAGCCAGGTACCAGTAAAAACGTTTTATAAAGTACCAGTCAAAGGTTTTGACACACCTACTCATTCAATTTTTTGGGTTTACTATTCTCTACATTGTAGAATAATAGTGAAGACATCAAAACTATGAAATAACACATATGGAATCATGTAATAACCAAAAAGTGTTAAACTTGAGATTCTTCAAAGTAGCCACCCTTCGCCTTGATGACAGCTTTGCACACTCTTGGCATTTTCTCAACCAGCTTCATGAGGTAGTCACCTGGAATGCATTTCAATTAACAGGTGTGCCTTGTTAAAAGTTAATTTGTGGATTTTCTTTCCTTCTTAATGCATTTGAGCCAATCAGTTGTGTTGTGACAAGGTATGGGTGGTATACAGAAGATAGCCCTATTTGGTAAAATACCAAATCCATATTATGGCAAGAACAGCTCAAATAAGCAAAGAGAAACAACAGTCCATCATTACTTTAAGACATGAAGGTCAGTAAATTCGGAAAATTTAAAGAACTTTTTTCTTCAATTGCAGTTGCAAAAACCATCAAGTGCTATGATGAAACTGGCTCTCATGAGGACCATCACAGAAAAGGAAGACCCAGAGTTACCTCTGCTGAAGAGGATAAATTCATTAGAGGTAACTGCACCTCAGATTGCAGCCCAAATAAATGTTTCACAGAGTTCAAGTAACAGACACATCTCAACATCAACTGTTCAGAGGAGACTGTGTGAATCAGGCCTTCATGATCGAATTGCTGCAAAGAAACCACTACTAAAGGACACCAATAAGAAGAAGAGACTTGCTTGTGCCAAGAAACACAAGCAATGGACATTAGAACTGTTGAAATCTGTCCTTTGGTCTGATGAGTCCAAATTTGAGATTTTTGGTTCCAAACGCTGTGTCTTTGTGAGACGCAGAGTAGGTGAACGGATGATCTCTGCATGAGTGGTTCCCACCGTAAAGCATGGACGAGGAGGTGTGATGGTGTGGGGGTGCTTTGCTGGTTACACTGTTAGTGATTTATTTAGAATTCAAAGCACACTTAACCAGCATGGCTACCACAGCATTCTGCAGTGATACGCCATCCCATCATATTTTGATTTGACACTTTTTTGGTTACTACGTGGTTCCATATGTGTTATTTCATAGTTGTAGAAAATAGTAAAAATAAAGGAAAACCCTTGAATGAGTATGGGTGTCCAAACTTTTGACTGGTACTGTCTATACAGTATGAATGTAGTTTAGTGCCCCAAAAAAGAGGTTCAATATAGGACATACACTTCAAAACAAACTTCCTTTTGATACATTTTCTACTGTCTGTTTTGCCATGTACTGTATGCATAAATCTTCCGATATATTTTATGTGATTTGAAGCATAACACCAATTTCTGTTCAACAAAGGCTTTCTTTCTGCAAAACAATGAAGGCAGATTGAAGTTCCAAAAGAGCCTGGGCCCGGTTTCCCAAAAGCATCTTAAAGCTACGTTCATCGTTAGAACCTTCGTAGGAGCATCGTTAAATCTCTGAGATGTTTCCCAAAACCACCGTTACTGAAGTTGCTGTTGAAAATGCTCGTTATTTAACGACTGCCTCAGACCACTCGAAGAACAGATAAGTACATCGTAAGTAGCTATTTTGCCCTTCCGTATCACTTTATACACAGACGATCTCTGCTAAACACAAAATCAATATGTTTATCTGTCTTTCTGTGACTGCTGATAACTTCAGAACAAATGTGACAGTGACTACAAATACAAAGTTGCCCATTTCTTTGCATAACAAGCAAAGAATATAAAGACGCTTCAAACTAAAACCGAGATGACTGTATTAAAAACATAAATACAGTGCAGGCCACATAAACCTATATATTTGAATAATATTGTAATCAGTGGCGGTCAGTGCCGTTTAAGATGAGGGAGGACTATAATTTTTTTTATGAGCATGGCCTTATTTCTATTACAGCATATTGGATGACTGTCATCCATATTCAATTCAACCAGCTCAATGTAACATCAACAGGTTTAGGCTACTACATAATACTCACATTTTCCTATACCCATCATGAGGTTGCTACAACCTACAACATACAACAGACAGTAACACATTCAATACTGCATTGCACACTCTTGCCTGCATCTAGATGATCTAGGGTGTAATCATTAGTCCAACAGTTGCAAACGAGAGTTTCTATTGGACAACTTCAGGTATGTTTATCCCTGTTTCGTTTAAGAAAGGTTTTTCAACAGATTCGGCAGAATGAATATACCCCTGATCACACACAAACACAGCTCACCTTCATAGCAGCCACATAAGTCAAAGTCACCATTATTAGTCAGTTGTACAACCGAATGCCTTCAACTGAAATGTCTCTCGCATTTAACCCAACCCCTCTGAATCAGAGAGGTGCAGTGGTTAACTGCCTTGTTCAGGGGCAGAACGACAGATTTTTACCTTGTCAGCTCGGGGATTTGAACTTGCAACCCTCCGGTTACAAGTCTAACACTCTAACCACTAGGGCTACCTGCCACCCCGTACGTAGAAACACCATGATCACTTTGCTCGTTGTATCTCTCATCTATGCGCTCTCCTCCTCTCACCTTTTCCTTTCACCTGTGGACTTCAGTGCACATACATCAGCTGTCTGTGACCAGGCTAAAAAACCTTTCCAAGCCAAACCTTCATAGCATAACCGCTAACCGCTACACACAGCCTACACAGTTGCCACAATATTAGCTAACGTCATAGTCAACATAGTTACTAGAACTAACGCGTTAGTAAACCTACTACAATCATGCAGTACAGTGTGCAGTAAGCAAGCAGTTACACCAGCAGTCCCCGGTGGCAATAAATTAATACGACCAAAAGCTTACCTTGACTTGGAAGAGTTCCAGTATTGGATACCCATAGCCAGCTAGCTAACATAGCATCCGTCTCTGTTTGAGCATTGTGTTTGAGCAGGCTAAACTAGCTAGCGAATTGTCTTTATCTCTCTTTGAGTCAACAACACTGCAGTGCTAGCTAGCTGTAGCTTATGCTTTCAGTACTAGATTAATTCTCTGATCCTTTCATTTGGTGGACAATGTCAGTTCATGTTGCAATAGCTCTGATAGTTTGGAGGACATCCTCCGGAAGTTATGATAACTACTGTGTAAGTTTCTAGAAGGTTTTGTATTGAAGTCAATGTACCCAGAGGAGGACGGAAACTAGCTGTCCTCCAGCTATACCATGGTGCTATCCTACAGAGTGCTGTTAAGGCTACTGTAGACCTTCATTGCAAAACAGTGTGTTTTAATAAATTATTTGGTGACGTGAATATACAGTGCATTCGGAAAGTATTCAGACCCCTTGACTTTTTCCACATTTTGTTATGTTACAGCCTTATTCTAAAATGGATTAAATATTTTAAAAAATCTCATGAATCTAAACACAATACCCCATAATGACAAAGCGAAAACAGTTTTTTTAAAATGTTTGCCATTTTATTACAAATAATAAACAGAATTACCTTATTCACACAAGTATTCAGACCCTTTGCTATGAGATTTGAAATGGAGCTCAGGTGCATCCTGTTTCCATTGATCATCCTTGAGATGTTTTTACAAATTGTTGACAGTGCATGTCAGAGCAAAAACAAAGCCATGAGGTCTAAGAATTGTCCACAGAGCTCTGAGACAGGATTGTGTTGAGGCACAGATCTGGGGAAGGGTCTGCAGCATTGAAGGTCCCCAAGAACAGACTCTTCCTAGAGCTGGACACCCGTACAAACGGAGCAATCAGGGGATAAGGACCTTGGTCAGGGAGGTGACCATGATCCCGATGGGCACTCTGACAGAGCTCCAGAGTTTCCCTCTGTGGAGATGGGAGAACCTTCCAGAAGGACAATAATCTATGCAGCACTCCACCAATCAGGCCTTTATGGTAGTGTCCAGGCGGAAGCCAATCCTCAGTAAAAGGCACGACAGCCCGCTTGGAGTTTGCCAAAAGGCACCTAAAGGACTCTCACACCATGAGAAACAAGATTCTCTGGTCTGATGAAACCAAGATTGAACTCTTTGGCCTGAATGCCAAGCGTCACGTCTGGAGGAAACCTGGCAACATCTCTACGGTGAAGCATGGTGGTGGCAGCATCATGCTGTAGGGATGTTTTTCAATGCCAGGGACTGGGAGACTAGTCTGGATAGAGGGAAAGATCAACGGAGCAAAGTACAGAGAGATCCTTGATGAAAACCTGCTCCAGTGCGCACAGGACCTCAGACTGGGGATTGAAGGTTCACCTTCCAACAGGACAACGACCCTAAGCACACAGTCAAGACAACCCAGGAGTGGCTTCAGGACAGGTCTCTGAATGTCCTGGAGTGGCACACCCAAAACCCGGAAATGAAACCGATCTAACATCTCTGGAGAGACCTGAAAATAGCTGTGCAGCAACGCTCCCCATCCAACTTGAAATAGCTTGAGGGGATCTGCAGAGATCCCCTCAATCCCAAATACAGGTGTGCCATACCCAAGAAGGCTCAAGGCTGTAAATGCTGCCAAAGGTGCTTCAACAAAGTACTGAGTTAAGGGTCTGAATACTTATGTAATTTAAAAAACATTTTCATACATTTGCAAAAAAAAAAAAAGTTTTTTCTTATCGGGTATTATTGTGTGTAGATTGATGTGGTTAATAAAAAAAAACATTTTAGATTAAGGTTGTAACGTAACCAAAAGTGGAAAAAAATCAAGGGGTCTGAATGCTTCCCTAATGCACTGTATTTAGTATAGTTTTATTTCAAAAGGATAACTTTTTTTAATGTCTCACTATTTAAATTTTTCTGAGGGGCCTCCACTGATATATTTTTGAACATTAATTTGATATTTGAGTTATGCATACCGAATAGGAAATGTTACTGTATGAAACAGAAATATGGATCTCTCTCTCCCTCATAAAACTTCTGTTACTTTTGATACCTATTTGTTGACCTGTGGTAAGTTCTTCATGGATATTACCCCACTCGACATAATCTGTAACCATTCGACCCATGCTGACACGTTAAATCCCAATCGTATTTGATCTTACAGGGAGAGTCTGAAACCCATCAATATTCCCCCACATATGATGTCCTATTATCAGCCTCCAGGTGAGGTTTTGGCCAGTGCAGCTCCACACTCCTCAGGTTGAGAATAAGGAAAACATAGTTACATGACTACTTGCGGTCGTACAGCTACGTGTTGACACAACATTCTTCAAAGATTGAGAGAAAAAGGAGGTTAGTCAGGAGTGGAGTTAGTGGATATACAAAATGAGGTTACTAATGCTACAGGGGGTAGTGAAATATTAGCCTCTCCTTAGGGTCAGCATTACATGAGGTAGATGGTGTCAAATAAAATATTGCACACAGAAAAGGTTATGTTGATTTTTTTTTACGACTCCGGCAGCTGACTTCAACTTTAAGGGAAATCGTTAAGTTAAACAAACAGCAGAAATGCGGTCTAGATGTGGATGTCATTGAAAGGCCACCATTATAAGCAGATAAGGTTTTACTATAGCTGTCAGTGCAATTGACTGTGATTTATTATTTATGAATCATAAAATGGGTGTGTGGGTTATTTGGGGAGTAACTCTGGTTTTCTGCCAACCCAGTTGAGGCATGAAGCAGTGAACTGCTCTGAGAAATGGATATACTATAAAACCACAACCAGAGAGACTCATACCAGTAGGACGATTAAGATCAGATCTGTTTGGCCTGGACCGGATGCTCTCTCTCTCTCTCACACACACACACAAAACACACACACATACACAAAACATACACACACACACATTTGTTTGAATAGATAGAGGAAAAATATTTAAATCCGTGTCCTGTTGAGTCCAAGATGATGATGTCAAAGCGTGGCGTTTAAGTTAGTGTTTGCGAGCGGTGAGTCGAGGGTCAGAAAAACACTGTGTTACAAAAGAGGCCACTGGGAGGAGGGAAATCCTCCTGGGTCACAGGATTTGTAGAAGGGCTTCGACCACTGAGGTATGGACTTGCAAACAAAAGCCAGTTGGGGGTGGGTGAGGGAGCTTTATGGACTTTTATAGCACAGAATTAGGCAAAAAAACACTCAAAAAACTCAATGGGCAGTTTAAGTTTCTTGAAGAAAAAATAAAACTCAAGTGTCAACATATCCATGTCAGAAACTACAGTATCCACAAGGAATTTGAGAATTGCTCAATTCTCCTCAGGGGAAGTTTGGTACACAACTTTAATGAGGCATAATGGGGAAAGAGGGAAAAAGTCAGAGGAGGAAATCAGCAAGGAAAAGCATTGTTTATACATACTGTAGCGCTGCCTCATGCATATTTATTTGGATGACTCAGGCCAGGACCATACAGCTGGTTTCAGTTAGGAGCCTACAGAGAGATTAAGTGATAGTAAAAACTGAATTGATCACGTGTAGAGAGAACCTCAGATTTGTAATTGTGTTGCATTTTGGTTCTTTTGCTGTATCATACCATAAAGAGCAGTGGAGCCAGCTGATAGACACTCCCCAAACAAGATAATTGAGAGGAGAGGTGAGAATGAAAAAGAAGACATGCACATGTAAATATTTACAGTGGAGCATACCCAAGATATACCCAAATCCTCCTGAATCTCTAACAAGACATGAGTGCAAGAGCCAAACAATAACCCAAAGATAACGCCAAAATAGTCCTGCTATCATCAGTTTGCAACAACATCAATGTTAGCCAACCATCTATACTAGAGCCTTTGTTGAGATCTGATGATGTTATGGACAAAGGCGTAAAACTATAATGACCATGCTCCTTTAAAACAACCATCATTCAGATAGACGACACCATAACAGATTCCTTTTGCATCAATGTTGTTGGTTAAATAGAAGGACCTCAACCAGAGAGACGGTACTTCGTATCGGCTGCCTAATAGGAAAGCCCTAAGGAGCCCTCCTCCATGTCAGGCCACAATAAGTCCATGAATGCAGATTCTAAGCACATTAACATTCCTGATGAAATAACCCCAGGGAATGTAATTCTGTATGAGATATCTCCAGTCCAGTCCAAAGCCCAAGGTTAGGCGCTAGGGCCAGGGGTGAATTCAGATTGCAGACAGACATTGCAGATATAAATTTAACAAATATAATCAACTCACAATGCCATATTCATCTTCAGACTAGCTTATATGTTAGACGCAATGCGTTTCTATCTGAATGTTCTGTAACATTGGACTCTCCTGAACAGGCCCCAGGTCTCCCAGCACTGCATGCCACAGCCAGGACCAGCTTGATGGTTTTCTCTCTCTTGCATTTTGGACTCTGTGTCCCTGGATAAAAATGTATAGCTAATCACCATGATATTGCAGTACACAGAGGGTAAGAACATCCCTATTTTCTCTGGACCGTTAGACAATAGCATTAGCAAACCCTTGCAATTTAAGATCTTTGTTTTTTCATTTTCTGATGGAGAAATGTTGCTATAACTCAGCCATGTTCAGTTTGAGATGCAGAGGGTGCAGAGGAGAGCATTGACAGAATTCCGCCGGATCAGATAGTGATTCTGAATTCTGATAGTACAGCTTGGTCCTCCAGCTTAGCCCTCTCTAGATAGGAGGACATCTCTCTTCTTTCAGCAGCCAAATCCCCCCATCTCCTTATGAATCACACATTCCTGGTGGTGCAAGTCAGTGCCATGGGACCACTCATGTTTCACAGAGGAGCTCCATGATGAATAGATGAAATATGGCCATAGATGATTGGTGTTTCCCCTCGGCCCTATAAAGTTTGCGTATGTGTGTTTGAGCTTTTCAATATTTGATAATACTCCAGGGGCTCATTGCCTAGGGAACAGTGTTACAGCTTGCTGAATGATGCTGCAGAGAAAAGTGAATGAGGTCACATACCTCTGGGCGTTAGCCAAGAAAAAACGATGTTTCAGTTGAGAATGAGAGTGGTACTTGAAACTAAAAGTAATCTAAACACTGGGGATTTTTTCCCTGTCTTTTCCTTTCCCATTTGTCTGTCTCAGGTCTCTTGTTTCACCCCACTCTGTGCTCTGGTTTCGGGTTCAGAACATGACGAGCCCAACCAGGGGTCATGGTCTCCAAATGTTTAGGGTCTACCAGTCTTCATTACATAGTCGAGGACATTATTTCAATTTTTTGTAACATATGGCGCAGACTTTTGTAACATTCAAACCTTGTTGTGTACCGAATTCTACATCTGTTGGTGTTTTACTCACCCTTTGTTTTCTTCTTTGTTAAAGGCATTGTTCCCCCACAACGTTCTAAAGAAACCCAAACTGACATACCGATCGATGTGTAACTGGAGTCACTGACAACACACATCAGCCTCTCTATCTCAGATGCTGTACTTAGGCTCAACCTGGTCTCAGAGCATTTTGTATAATTCTATATGGTATGATATGTTAAGAATTACAATTCGTATAATATGTTACGAATTTGCAAAACGTACAATATAATACACATTTGCAAAACGTATGATATGTTACGAATTCTAGCTTGGTGGCTAGCTGGATAAAGTTAGCTAGGCTAGAGGTTAGGGTTAGGGGTTAGGCTTAATGTTATGCTTAAGTTTGGGAGTTAGGTTAAAGGTAATTTTTCCAACAATTGTTTACAGACAGATTATTTCACTTATAATTTACTGTATCACAATTCCAGTGGGTCAGAAGTTTACATACACTAAGTTGACTGTGCCTTTAAACAGCTTGGAATATTCCAGAAAATCGTGGCTTTAGAAGCTTCTGATAGGCTAATTGACATAATGTGAGTCAATTGGAGGTGTACCTGTGGATGTATTTCAAGGCCTACCTTCTAACTCAGTGCCTCCTTGCTTGACATCATGGGAAAATTAAAAGAAATCAGCCAAGACCTCAGAAAAAATTGTAGACCTCCACAAGTCTGGTTCATCCTTGGGAGCAATTTCCAAACGTCTGAAGGTACCACGTTCATCTGTACAAACAATAGTACTCACGTATAAACACCATGGGACCACGCAGCCGTCATACCGCTCAGGAAGGAGACGCGTTCTGTCTCCTAGAGATTAACATACTTTGGTGCGAAAAGTGCAAATCAATCCCAAATCATACAACAGCAAAAGACCTTGTGAAGATGCTGGAGGAAACAGGTACAAAACTATCTATATCCACAGTAAAACGAGTCCTGTATCGACATAACCTGAAAGGCCGCTCAGCAAGGAAGAAGCCACTGCTCCAAAACCACCATAAAAAAAGCCAGACTACGGTTTGCAACTGCACATGGGGACAAAGAGAGTACTTTTTGGAGAAATGTCCTCTGGTCTGATGAAACAAAAATAGAACTGTTTGGCCATAATGACCATCGTTATGTTTGGAAGAAAAAGGGGGAGGCTTGCAAGCCGAAGAACACCATCCTAACCGTGAAGCACCGGGGTGGCAGCATCATGTTGTGGGGGTGCTTTGCTGCAGGAGGGACTTCACGAAATAGATGGCATCATGAGGGAGGAAAATTGTGGATATATTGAAGCATCATCTCAAGACAGCAGTCAGGAAGTTAAAGCTTGGTCGCAAATGGGTCTTCCAAATGGACAATGACCCCAAGCATACTTACAAAGTTGTGGCAAAATGGTTTAAGGACAACAAAGTCAAGGTATTGGAGTGGCCATCACAAAGCCCTGACCTCAATCCTACTGAACATTTGTGGTCAGAACTGAAAAAGCGTGTGCAAGCAAAGAAGCCTAGAAACCTGACTCAGTTACATCAGCTCTGTCAGGAGGAATGGGCCAAAATGCACCCAACTTATTGTGGGAAGCTTGTGGAAGGCTACCCGAAACGTTTGACCCAAGTTAAAAAATTTAAAGGAAATGCTACCAAATACTAATTGAGTGTATGTAAACTTCTGACCCACTGGGAATGTGATGAAAGAAATAAAAACTGAAATTAATCATTCTCTCTATTATTATTCTGACATTTCACTTTCTTAAAATAAAGTGGTGATCCTAACTGACCTAAAACAAGGAATTTTTACTAGGATTAAATGTCAGGAATTGTGAAAAATGGAGTTTAAATGTATTTGGCTAAGGTGTGTGTAAACTTCCGACTTCAACTGTATGTGGGATGGATCACTGGGATGGTAAGATAGATAAACCCCCCAGTGAAGTGACCAACGTACGTAGAGGTCCCTTCTGTCAGTGTCTGCGAATGGCAGGCCAGTGTCAGGTGACCATATGGAGAACATCAGAGTTCGCTGTTTGATGAAGTCAATGTTTGTGTTCAGTCAGCAATATATTCTTCTTGGCTTCTTCATACACATATGGAGGTAATTTGGGATTTGGGTTTTGAAGTCTCCTAGAGGGGCTAGGGGGAGATTTGTGTCTCTGGAAGGGTGAGGTTGGTACTGTGTGAAATAGTTTCAAAAGGTTTAGAGTGACATGTTACAGTATATTTAGTGAAAACTTATATAGCTGTTACTAAATGACTAGACTGCATCATCCAATGAAGGGAAAAGTACAACACTGACCAGCACATATAGTAATGTATCTACTGACATTTATACAGTCATGATGACTGTATAGAAACCAATGGTGGTCAGGATGGTGACAACCCACCAGGATACATCTGTAGCCAAGCTGTGACATGTGCTTAGTTGGTTTTAGTCACAGTGGTGATAGTGACAGACAAACCATATAGGGCAGATGGTTGAGAGGTACAGTGTACATTAAATTAGACCTATGGACAGCTCCCCTCCCAACATCCTCCAAGTACGGTAAACAGTGTTAAGAAAGTTTACCATTACAATCAAACCCTCCTGATCATGGTTATTCTTCGCTCTCATTGTACTTTTGGCAGTTTGGCTTTTGAGTACTGGCCTGGGTTAACAATGGGCCTGGAGGGTTCAGATCGAAATGTATGGTGTAGAACAGATATGATTGTCTGTCATGTAGCCTTCCTAAGTTTCGGAGTTAATGCCTAAACTTAACCTTAAACACTTAGAAATTTGACGTTTGGAAGAACTTCAAAAATGTGATGTATGAGACAAATGGATGGTCTAATTCTGATGTGACTGTGAGAGCTGGTTGCACAGCTGTGGCCCTCAATCCACAAGTCCTCCTTGATTTAGAGCTTTAGGATGGCACAAATGGATAATCATGCTGTGCATGGGAGTGAGTGCATAGATAGAGAGGCAATGTGTGTGTGTTGTACTGTACGTGTGTGTGCATGTGCATGTGTAGATCTGTGAGGGACAGTAAAGACTCTCAAAACATTTTGATCCTTTATTCTCCTCACCCAAGTGCCCAGTGTGTGTTCCAGACCTTTCAAATAAAACATTAACGAGGAACAAATGCTCTTGTTAAACAAGGTTATGGAAGATGGAAAGAAGTGTGAAGTGTGTGTGTGTGTGTCATGTGCGTGCGTGCATGTGTGAGATAACACATACTGACTATCCTCTCGTAGTCTGGTGATGGTTGGTGTCTCATGGGTGAAAAAGTAAAGACCCATGTTGTAATGAGGCCCCTTATCAGCTGTGTGTGTGCGTGTCTGTGTCTGCGCGCACTGTGCCTGAGCGAGTGAGTGTGGGTATGCCTCATGTCCTATCAACCCCCAATGTGTAATGGAAAGGAGGGATGGAGAGATGGAGGGATGACTTCGCAGGTTGATGTTTATTGGGATGAGACTTGTCCTTCAGGTAGAACTGAGCGATTTCCTCTGCAAAGCCAAAAGTTTGTTATGCTCACTATCAGTGGACATGTTACTTCTAATGGTTGCCATGTTTTTCCACATTCCACATTTATAAGACCTCACATCAAAAACACAGCCAAAATAACAGCTCAAGTGTTATAAAAACCAGATCAGAAAATGTAGCAGAGCCCCCTCAGCAAATCTCCTAATTTGTTTGTGTGATAAAAACAAGCTACTTCAGTCATTTTAATTGATAACATTTGTCATTTGGTTCAATGTTTACGTTTCAAGAGCAGAGAGGGCCCAATTTTAATAAACAAATGAATGAGAAAAAGAACATGTTCAAATGTGACTTTAGGACAACCACAACAGTTCCACAGAGCTAACCTCATGTGAAGAATGCAGTAAGGACAACACACAACACAAAAACGCAACTCTACACATGATAAGGGTTAAATTGCTGTGGGAAAACATAAACAACAAAGGCAGATTTATGTTTAAAGACCACATCTAAGAGATGTCATTATTAGTATGCAGTACTGGTGATGAAGAAATCGTTCTTTCTCTCAATGAAAAAAACATGGCTCCAAATGAGAATTCCCAGTAATGGCATGTCTGTCATGGCAATATATAGGTCTGAAGAGCACTGTGTATACAACCTCAAGCCAAACATTTCCTTCCCAATCATTGCAACACATACATTTTATCAGAAAACCTTCACCAAAAAGGCTTTTATTTACCCTAACTGAAGCAATAAAAACAACTGGTAAAAAAAAGGAAAACCTTCACCATACAACCTAAAGCCAAACATTTCACTCCAAATCATTTCAACACATACATGTTTATCAAACTGGCACACAGAATGATTTCTGAAACATCTATAAAGGTCTTATAAAGTTGTAGTTTGAACCTTACAAGTTGTAGATTGCTCAAAGAAGGGCACGTATAAAACCTTTATCATCTGACCACAACCAAGAGGTGCAAGAATGCTTCACATCTCATTTCTGAAAAGCTATTAGACTTCGCCACTGTCTTCATCAGACAAGGACATTTCTTTCATGGAGAAATAGAGTCCTGACTTACTGTAAATGTCTTCAGAATCTTCCTCTAACTATTATGACTGCTATGGCAGTCCTTCAAAAAACAAGGTAAACATATGGCCATGTTGTGCGTCAATAGTGTTTCAACTCTCAGAAGTAAAAACTCCATGTTAGGTTTGTGAAACTTTCACCAGCGTTGTTTATTGGAGGACAAAACTGGCTTTGAGGTTTTCAGACACTGTTAGTGCTCAGGCCTCTCCGTCCTCTGGTGTGCCAAGTATCTACTGAGGAGGACGATGGGAGGGTAAATACCGTAACTGGCAAGAGGATAGAAAGCCCAAACCAAGTACACACCAGACTTCTTTAGGGAGTTCTCTCTTTGATATGGGCTTGCTAGACAACGAAAAAGTCAGGAAATAGTTGTGGTTGAGTCATAACAAGAGTAAGCACGTTTTCCAGCTTATAGCCATCATCACCTATAAGCTCATTGCTGACACACTGCCAAATCTACAGTTACAGTTATTTTTCTCAGACATATACAGCACAGTGAAAAAGTTTTAGGCAGTTGTGAAAAAATGCTGTAAAGTAAGAACGCTTTCAAAAATAGAAAGACAAATCTAAATCAAATCCATATTTGGTGTGACCACACTTTGCCTTCAAAACAGCATAAATTCTGGTAGGTACAACTGCACAAAGTCAGGGATTTTGTAGACATATAGTCAGGTGTATGATTAAACAACTATACCAAACAGGTGCTAATGATCATCAATTCAATATGTACAGTTGAAGTCGGAAGTTTACATACACCTTAGCCAAATACATTTAAGCTCAGTTTTTCACAATTCCTGACAGTTAATCCTAGTAAAAATTCCCTGTCTTAGGTCAGTTAGGATCAACACTTTATTTTAAGAATGTGAACTGTCAGAATAATAGTAGAGAGAATGATTTATTTCAGCTTTTATTTTTTTCATCAAATCAAAATCAAATCAAATTTATTTATAAAGCCCTTCTTACATCAGCTGATGTCACAGAGTGCTGTACAGAAACCCAGCCTAAAACCCCAAACAGCAAGCAATGCAGGTGTAAAAGCATGGTGGTTAGGAAAAACTCTCTAGAAAGGCCAAAACCTAGGAAGAAATCTAGAGAGGAACCAGGCTGAGGGTGGCCAGTCCTCTTCTGGCTGTGCCGGGTGCCGATTATAACAGAACATGGACAAGATAAAAAAATATTCATAAAACAGGCAGAACAGTTGAAACTGGAGAAGCAGCACGGCCAGGTGGACTGGGGACCTGGCCAAGGCTTTCGACTCTGTCAATCACCACAACCTTATCGGCAGACTCAACAGCCTTGGTTTCTCTAATGATTGCCTCGCCTGGTTCACCAACTACTTTGCCAACAGAGTTCAGTGTGTTAAATCGGAGGGCCTGTTGTCCGGGCCTCTGGCAGTCTCTATGGGGGTGCCACAGGGTTCAATTCTTGGGCCGACTCTCTGTATACATCAATGATGTCGCTCTTGCTGCTGGTGATTCTCTGATCCACCTCTATGCAGACGACACCATTCTGTATACTTCTGGCCCTTCTTTGGACACTGTGTTAACTAACCTCCAAACGAGCTTCAATGCCATACAACACTCCTTCCATGGCCTCCAACTGCTCTTAAACGCTAGTAAAACCAAATGCATGCTTTTCAACC
>QNTS01001744.1:232768-273004 GCA_003317085.1 Hucho hucho | reverse complement strand
TATGTTCAGTGAATGGTGTTTCATGTTGTCAGATCGTTGTTAATTCCCTGTTGGCGTGTCGGGTTTCTGTGCTCGTCTCTCGCCCTCCTTGTGTGGATTATCTGCTGTGCTCCTTCCTCCCCATCTGGACACGCTCCCCTGGATTTCTGCGTCGGATTCCGTTTGAGTATAGTCTGTCTGTCCTGTTGCTCCGGTGAACTGTGTTCATTAAACCATCGTTGCTTGCATCTTGCATCCGCCTCTGTCTTGTTACATAACTGACCAGTGGTCAATGCTATGGATAATGGCAGGTTTGTGGGTGTACTATTTTTAGATTTTAGTATAAAATTTGATTTAGTGTCTCATGAAATAATTTTGACAAAGTTATTGCATTATGGTTTTAAGGGGGTAACATTGAATTGGGTGCTGTCATATCTAACTGACAAGAAACAGTCCACCTACAGTATATCAGTGGTTAATTTTCATCCCCTCATGCTTTAAACTGTGGAATACCGTAGGGCAGCTGCCTTGGGACACTTCTTTACTTAATATATACCAACGACCTTCCTTATGCCTTATCTGAAACTCAAGCTACTATATTTTCAGATGATAATACAATTTATACAGCAAGACAATCGGTTCAAAAGGTACAGCAAGCTCTATAAGTAGATTTGGAAAATATCAGGGAGTGGGTTTGCCGGGAACAAACTTGCTTTAAACACCAAGAAAAACAAAGTTATGTTGGTCTGTTCCACCAGGAAAAGGCCAGCACAGCATGGGATACAATTTAGAATGGGGGGAGTACAATTTGAGGAAGTGGCAGAAACCAAACTACTGGGATGGCAGCTAGACAATTGCTTATCATGGCCGTCTCAAAAAACTAATCGATGTAAAAAAAAGTATTACAACTGCATGCATGATCAGAAGGATAGCTAAATATTTACAGGGAAAGATTCTTAAGCAAATAACCCAAGCATTAATTGGGAGTCAGGTGAACTACTGTTCTGTGGTCTGTGGAAATGCATCAGCAAGTCAAATTAGGAGGGTGCAGATTGAACAGAACAAAGCAGTAAGGATTGTTTTAAGGTGGGGATATGGTACGTCTGTTGTAGTCATGCTCAATGTTCTTGGTTGGTCATCAATCAACAAGATATTTGAAAAAAACATGCTTATTTTATTTCATAATTTACACCATTTAAAACGACAAAACTCTATTCACAACTGTATTCAGTTGGTAAGAGACAGACATTCAGTAACTACTAGGAATAGATTGTCCACCATCTTGGTGTTATCCAGACAGAAAAGAGAAATAGGCAAAATAACATTTAGATTTAGAGCAAAAAATAAATTGAATAATTTATCTGAGCAAACCAGAAACCTTTCAATATATAAATTCAAACAATACTTTAAAACCATTTAAATATAATACATAGGAAAGTTGTGCTGGACTATGGTAGATGAAGAATCAATCTTTTTAGACTGTTAGAGTATTTATCTGGTCAATATGCCAGTGTATTATGTCTGTTTGTAACAGTGTGTTATATGTGACAATGTGATCGTATTAAAAATTGTTTTTTAATGTTTAAGGACTCTTGGAAGATTAGTCCAAATGAGGACTAAAAAAGATCCTAATAAAATAAAATCAAACCTCAGTCAATAGCTGCTGTGTGCAAAGATAATTACCTTCAGGTGGTTCTCCCACCCTTCTTGGTACCAATCAAGGGTCTTGCCCTTGGCAGTATTGAGGGTCTGGTTGGTCCATTCACCAAGCCTGGAGTAGGGGGTAGGAAATCAATATCTATTAACAGAGTAAGATATTGAAATATGTCTGATTATGTACCATGAAAAACAAAAACAAATTGTAAAAAAATAAATAAAATAAACCATTGGTGACAGAATACAACTTATAAAATCCATACCTTGTTCCAGCGTTTATGACCTCGGTCACTCAAGATGACCTTAGTCAGGTCACTCAAGATGACCTCAGGACAACCGTGGGTGTTGAAGATGTACATCATTGCCTTTGAGGTGGCCCTGCCTGTCTCGTCCTTGATGGGTATCATATAAAACGAAAATCTATTTTTGCTTCCAAGCACCCGTTATAATGGGTTACAAAAGGAAATTTAGAGTTAAGCATGTACTCTTTCTTTACTAACCTTAATGGGTATTGCCTCCACCCACTTGGTAAAGTGATCGGTCGTCGTCAGACACCAGCTGTTGCCATTCCTGGATTTCGTGAAGGGTCCGATGAGGTCCACCCCTAACATTTAAAGTGTTAGAAAGAAGATTACTTTATTCTTACCCGTATCTGTGTCATACAGTATGCAGGTGTTCATATTTGTAAGAATACTGACTTTGCAGTGGTCAAATAAAGCAACCATTACAAAACAACTTATCAGGGCAAAATGTAAATTGGGACACTTACCAAACATGTGCCTTGGTGAACCAACTTTGATGGGCTTCAACTCCAGCGCCACAGTCTTCAAACTTCTGGCAGGCTAGACAGGGTACTGACCTTTTAAGCAAAAAGGCACAAATTGAAACGCTCTGATATGACATTCATTGAAATCGCAATAACTTCAGATATAATAGAATGTGATTGATAAACAAAAGGTTATTTCACTTGCCCAGCTGTCCACCTCCTTGACAATTCCCTGTCAGAATAAGCATAGGTTGATTTTGGCAATCATGCACTTCACTCCAGCATACATCTCGGTCAACACAGCATACCCCCCCCCTTCTCTCTCTCTGTGTCTGTCTAGCAAAGACACCTAGTTAAGGGCATTTGGAATGACCATAATTGCTTACACCTATCCATTTGATTGATCAGTTTTAACTTATAGCTAGATACCTCAATATGACAGACATATAACTATATCAGTGGAGGCTGTTGAGGGGAGGACAGCACATAATAATGGCTGAAATGGTGTCAATGGAATGGTATCAACCACATGGAAACCACTTGTTTGATACCACTCCATTCCTGACATGAGCCATCATCTCCTCAGCAGCCTCCACTGAACTATATGTATAACTAGCATCATGTAGATGACCAACTAGCTAGATGGAAAATGGTTGTACATAGCTAAATCCATTCAGTTATCTAATAGAAGTTAACTGCTTAACGTTACCCTGAATTTCTCTGAATGTTGTGGCTCTTGTCAAGATCAGTGGTTCCTTCATAGTACTTCACCTAGTTGGAAAGATAAAAGCAAATCTCCTTTAGGGATACCATTGAAGTGCAAGCTACATTCAAACAGAAAGCTACAATAACAGTTACAGTAGCTAGCTAGCTAACGTTAGCTAAACAAAGCTGTCTGGCTAGCTGAATAGGCAGGCTGAGGTAAATAAGTACAGTAGCTAGCAACCTCAATCTAAAAGGAGCTTAAATTATTTCTTCATATTTAACAATATGATTATATAAAGACAAATATATGGTAAAGAAAGTGTGTTCTCTTTCCAGTCTTTTCGGTCCTCTGAAGCAGCAGGTTGTCCTTGGAGAGCAATTCTGAGGTAATAATGTTGTGTGGACTGAGCGAGCACTTATGAGGTGAAATAGAAATAGAACTGCCTGCATCCTCCTTCCTTCGCGACCTCTACGAGGTAAAATAGAGCAAAGCAACCAGTATAAAAACAGACACTTTGGTTCATTACGTAATTCGGTCAGAATTTTGTAAGTTCTAGCAACAACCCTAGCAATAGAAGCTATAGCTCATCGAATCCCATTGTGATGCAGTGGGGGACACTTTTTGGCAGTGGGACACTATTTGATTGATCAGGTTTAACTTATAGCTAGATGCCTCAATATGACAGACATATAACTGCGACCGCTTGTGTCGCTTATGGCCAGGGCCGGCACTGCACACACACACTTGAATATGACCATATAAACCTTACAGTAGCTTATTTACTCCAATAACTGGTGAGAGTGTAAAGCTGATGGATAGGTTTGTTGAGCAGTAACACAACAACACCTTAACACTACGAATCAGGTTTGAAGAGTTAGCGAGGTAACATTGGTCAACTCTGAATTCAACTTGCGATAACCGGCTCCAGGGAAGGCTAACTCAGGGCTAACTGAGTGTCTGAGCCGCGAGTTGAGGACTAATGAAATCAGATTCCCTCCCTCGCAAATATTGTGTCATCATCCCCTTCATTTGAGGAAGAAGACTGATTAAATATTTGATTCATCAAATGTAATTTCTTTGTGTGTAAAAAAATAGCAATGTTAAAATACCTATCACATTACACATTTAATAAACTTAATAACAAAGCACACCAAAAAGAGCATTAATGATAAGTAATAAAATAAATATGCCACTTCTAAGAGCCTATTTCACACCATTTACATAAAAATGCAAATGTGACACTGACTCGCCCATGGATTGATGTTTCAGCATTGTCTCAATGAACAGTTCGGCGTTCGACTAGCCACGTGCGACATGCATGCGCAGTTACAAGCTTGTTAGAGTTAGCAGCAGACAGATGAGCAATATCCACCGTCTAATACGGATGAAGCCTGTGCTGGAATGTGAAGCTAACTGAAGATGGCTAGCTTTAGAAAACCCTGAGTAGATCTAGCTTGCATCGTAGTATACCCCTCAGGTCACATTCTCCCTCACCAGGCCTTGGTAAATATTTTTAAACATTTTGTACTCCTCCTCAGTGAAGATGAATAATGTTTCTGCCAGCTTCAATTACTTTTTGTTTGGCCGTGAGTTGACTATCTATTATTTAAAGCAGTTATTATTGTATAATTAGGTTTTCTGATGCTTGTGTCTCAGCTGGGGCAATGTGCACAATGTGAGAAGATAAGGGTTCAGAGCAGTTTGTAAATATCATATTTTGCAGCTTTGTTTTCCTCGCATGCAGACTGTATAATGAGGAGTATACAGTGCATTCGGAGTGTTCAGACCCCTTCCCCTTTTCCACATTTTGTTATGTTACAGCCTTATTCTAAAATGGATTAAATGAAAAACGGTCCTCATCAATCTACACACAGTACCCCATAATGACATAACGAAAACAGGTTTTAAAAAATGTTTGCAAATATATTACAAATAAAAAACAGAAATACTTTATTTACATAATCATTCAGACCTTTTGCTATGAGACTCGATATTGAGCTCAGGTTCATCCTGTTTCCACTGATTGTCCTTGAGATGTTTCTACAACTTGATTGGAGTCCACCTGTGGTAAATAAAATTGATTGGACATGATTTGGAAAGGCACACACCTGTCTATGTAAGGTCCCACGTTTGATAGTGCATGTCAGAGCAAAAACCAAGCCATGAGGTTGAAGGAATTGTGTGTAGAGCTCCGAGACAGGATTGTGTCGAGGCACAGATCTGGGGAATGGTACCAAAAAAGTTCTGCAGCATTGAAGGTCCCAAAGAACACAGTGGCCTCCATAATTTTTAAATGGATGAAGTTTGGAACCACCAAGACTCTTCTTAGAGCTGGCTGCCCGGCCAATCAGTGGAGAAGGGTCTTGGTCAGGGAGGTGACCAAGAACCCGATGGTCACTCTGACAGAGCTCCAGAGTACCTCTGTGGAGATGGGAGAACCTTCCAGAAGGACAACCATCTCTGCAGCACTCCACCAATCAGGCCTTTATGGTAGTGGCAAGACGGAAGCCACTCCTCAGTAAAAGGCACATGACAGCCTGCTGGGAGTTTGCCAAAAGGCACCTAAACGACTTTCAGACCATGAGAAACAAGATGCTCTGGTCAGATGAAACCAACACT
This sequence comes from Hucho hucho, assembly GCA_003317085.1. Lineage (NCBI taxonomy): Eukaryota > Metazoa > Chordata > Actinopteri > Salmoniformes > Salmonidae > Hucho > Hucho hucho. The sequence continues at coordinate 267,278 of QNTS01001744.1, read as the reverse complement.
TTGGCCAGAATGCCAAGCATCACGTCTGGAAGAAACCATCACCTGGCCAATACTATCCATATGGTGAAGCATGGTGATATTAGGCTTCTGTAATTAACGCTAGATGCAGTATTACAAACAAGCTCAGAATTTCAATGATACAAGCTAAGGCACAATGTGATACAGTAGACCTGAGCTCAATTTCGAGTTTCATAGCAAAGGGTCTGAATATTTATGTAAATAGGGTATTTCAGTGAAGGGGTCTGAATTATTTCTGAATGGACTGTATATACCATTTAGATACAAGTAACCAGGTAATAGGCTAATATAAACTAGGGCCCATTTCAAGAACAATTTTCATCCTGTTCGAAACTTTCACTTATCACAATGAATGGCTTTTTTAGATGGAACTCACAAACCCATACCTGTGTCAGGTCGGTGGGTGTAGCTTGTGCATAAAGTCAGGTGCAGGAGAGCAGTGATGAGTGAACAACGTAGTTTACTTAAAACTAGACAGGGAGCGGTGGGTCGCTAGCGACCCACTCCCGACACCACCAGGTAAAATGTAAAGCGCCAAATTCAAAATTACGGCGAAAGCTCTACATTTGATTGTTTGAGGACAGCACCTCACATACTTTCTCATAGCCATGAATTCATTAGCCAGTGTGGCACACACATAACACATTTCACAGCGAAAACAAATCAATTACCTGTTGAAGAACTTCTGCTGAGGTCATCCTAAGTGTCCAACGAAGACAATCCATGGTTCTTTTGTTAGAAAAAGTCATGTATTTTATCCATAAATCTCCATTTGGTTCGCGCGTCATAGTCAGAAACGACAGCCTCCACTACTCCATTGAAACGTGGCGCGAACTCGTTCATCTTATACCTATAAACTTGTCCAAGAACATTCAAACATANGTTTTCTCTGGACTAAAACATCCAAAATGGAGGGAAACACCGTCGCGAGGCTGCTGACATCATAAGGAAGCGATGTGTACTGCATTCATATGCCCTTATATGGTCATTTTCATGAGGGAGGGGTTCCCAAATGAGCAATGTGTCAAAATCACTTTTTCCAGGACAGAAATTCCTCGGGGTTTTGCCTGCCATATCCGTTCTGTTTCACTCACAGACAAATGGTTAACAGTTTTGGAAAATTCAGAGTGTTTCCTATCCAATGGTACTAAATATATGCATATCCTATTTTCTGGGCCTGAATGGGAGGCATTTTACTTTGGGCACGCCAGGCTCTCCAAAACGGTCACCTCAGGAGCTGCTCCCTGAGAAGTTAAAATGCACAAAGTAAACAAATACAGCCATGTCCAAAAATAACGGTAAGACAATTACTAAGGCCGAAAATACCAGTACGAAAATACAGACAAAATACAAACTGTAATGTAAATCCATGATGCCGGCAGAGTCAGGCGCAGGACAACAAAATGAGTGTAAAACAAACACTCGAAACACGGAAATCAAAAACAACAAACAATCACACACAAAAACATGGGGGGAAACAGAGGGTTAAATAAGGAACATGTAATCATGGGAATGTAAACCAGGTGTGTGAAAAGGGAAGACAAAACCAACAGAAAATGAATAATGGATCGGTGGCGGCTAGAAGACCGGTGACTTCGACCGCCGAATGCCACCCGAACAAGGAGAGGGACCAACTTCGGCTGAAGTCGTGACAGTACCCCCCCCCTTGACGCGTGGCTGACACCGGCCTCGGGGACGACCCAGAGGACGAGGCGCAGGGCGATCCGGGTGGACGCGGTGAAACTCCCGCAGCAGCGAAGGGTCTAGGATGTCTCTCACCGGCACCCAGCATCTCTCCTACGGACCGTACCCCTCCCACTCCACGAGGTACTGGAGACCCCCGCCCGACACCTTGAGTCCATGATGGCTCGCACAGTATACGTCGGGGCCCCCTTGATGTCCAGAGGAGGCGGAGGAACCTCCCACACCGCAGACTCCTGGAGTGGACCAGCCACCACCGGCCTGAGGAGAGACACATGGAACGAGGGGTTAATACGGTAATCTGGGGGAAGCTGTAACTTATAACATACCTCGTTCAATCTCCTCAGGACTTTAAAGGGCCCCACATACCGCGGACCCAGCTTCCGGCAGGGCAGGCGGAGGGGCAGGTTTTGGGTCGAGAGCCAGACCCTGTCGCCCGGTGCGAACGCCGGGGCCTCACTGCGGTGGCGGTCGGCGCTCGCCTTCTGCTGCCTCACGGCTCGTTGCAGTTGCACATGGGCGGCCTCCCAGGTCTCCTCCGAGCGCCTAAACCATTCATCGACCGCAGGAGCCTCGATCTGGCTCTGATGCCAGAGTGCCAGAACCGGCTGGTACCCCAGGACGCACTGGAAGGGGGAGATGCCAGTGGAGGAGTGGCGGAGTGAGTTTTGGGCCATCTCTGCCCAGGGGATGAAAGCCGCCCACTCCCCCGGCCGGTCCTGGCAATAGGACCGCAGAAACCTACCCACATCCTGGTTGACTCTTTCCATCTGCCCATTACTCTCGGGGTGAAAACCTGAGGTAAGGCTGACCGAGACCCCCAGAGGTTCCATGAACGCCCTCCAAACCCTGGACGTGAATTGGGGACCCCGAATCAGAAACAATATCCTCAGGCACCCCGTAATGCCGGAAGACATGGGTGAATAGGGCCTCCGCAGTCTGTAGGGCCGTAGGGAGACCGGTCAAAGGAAGGAGGCGGCAGGACTTAGAAAACAGATCCACAACGACCAAGATCGTGGTGTAACCCTGTGACGGCAGAAGGTCCGTCAAGAAGTCCACCGACAGGTGTGACCAAGGTTGCTGTGGAACGGGTAGGGGTTGTATTTTTCCTCTGGGCAGGTGCCTAGGAGCCTTGCACCAGGGCTCACACCGAACAGGAGGAAACATAAACCCTCATGTCCTTGGCCAAGGTGGACCACCAGTACTTCCCACTATGACAGCGCCCTGTCCGACCGATGCCAAGATGACCAGAGGAGGGTGATGTGTGGGCCCAATAGATCAAACGGTCACGGACAGCATACGGAAAGTACATACGCCCAGCTGGACACTGAGGTAGAGTGGGCTCTGTACGTAACGCCCGCTCGATGTCCGCGTTCAGCTCCGACACCACCGGTGCCACCAGGCACGAGGCCGGAAGTATGGGAGTGGGATCTATGGACCGCTCCTCTGTGTCAAACATCCGGGACAGTGCGTCTGCCTTAGTGTTTTGGGAACCTGGTCTGTAGGATGTTGTGATAACAAAACGGGTGAAAAACATGGCCCACCTTGCCTGGCGAGGGTTAAGTTTCCTCGCCGCCCGGATGTACTCAGAATGTCGTCGATATATACCACTACACCCTGCCCGAGCAAGTCCCGGAAAATCTTGTCTACAAATGGCTGGAAAACTGATGGAGCATTCATTAACCCGTACGGCATGATGAGGTACTCATATTGCCCTGAGGTGGTACTAAATGCCGTCTTCCACTCGTCCCCCTCCCGGATACGCACCAGATTGTATGCGCTCCTGAGATCCAATTTTGTGTAGAAGCGCGCCCCATGCTTTGACTCAATCGCACTAGCTATGAAAGGCAGCGGGTAACTGTACCTCACAGTGATCTGGTTGATACCTCGATAGTCAATACACGGGCGCAGACCTCCATCCTTCTTCTTAACTACTTACGGAGTGGTGGGTCTCCAAATTCAAAATCCAAAAGTTGAATTATTAAACATTCATCAATATACAAGTGTTGCATAGTCATCAAAAGCTCTGCTTCTTGGCAATATCACAGCGTTGTCAGATTTCAAAAAGGCTTTACGGCGAAAGCACAACATTTGATTGTTTGAGGGTACCACCTCCAATTTTTTACCATTAGCATAAATTCATAAACCATCGCGGTTCACACAAAACACATTTCACAGTGAAAACGAATCCCTTACCTTTTGAAGAACTTCTGCGTTTGGTTGGCGCGTTATGATCATAAAATACAGCGTCCACTCGCCCATTGAACCGTGAAGAGAACGCGTTCAACCTATACCTATACACTTGTCCAAGAACAATCAAACATCATTGTTGATGTATCCTTAGGAACACTTTTATGTATACTTACTATAATATTTCAACCGGATTATAAACTGGACAATAGGAAAGGAAAAAACCACAGCGAGCGCGAGTCCGTGAACGCGCCTCCTCTTCTGTTTACATCCGATGACCAGTTCGAAATTCTTCTGCTATTACCATCCAGAGCAACTATAACATCACCAAACACTGTCTAGAGACTGTTGACATCCAGTGGAAGCAATAGGGACTGCAATCTTACTCCCAGAAATGGCTGGTTTCAATAGGGAGGGGTTCAAAATGAGGCAATGTGTCAAAAACACTTTTTCCAGGACAGAAATCCCTCGGGTTTTTGCCTGCTATATCCGTTCTGTTATACTCACAGACATTATGTTAACACTTTTAGAAACTTCAGAGTGTTTCCTATCCAATAGTACTAATTATGTGCATATCCTATTTTCTGGGCCTGAGTGGGAGGCATTTTACTTTGGGCACGCCAGACTCTCCAAAACCGTCACCTCGGGAGCCGCTCCCTAAGAAGTTAACAAAAAAGAAACTTGAGGAGGCCGGTGAAGTGNTTTCAATAGGGAGGGGTTCAAAATGAGGCAATGTGTCAAAAACACTTTTTCCAGGACAGAAATTCCTCGGGTTTTTGCCTGCTATATCCGTTCTGTTATACTCACAGACATTATGTTAACACTTTTAGAAACTTCAGAGTGTTTCCTATCCAATAGTACTAATTATGTGCATATCCTATTTTCTGGGCCTGAGTGGGAGGCATTTTACTTTGGGCACGCCAGACTCTCCAAAACCGTCACCTCGGGAGCCGCTCCCTAAGAAGTTAACAAAAAAGAAACTTGAGGAGGCCGGTGAAGTGGAGGGTCGAATGTACCCCTGCCCCAGGGATTCAAAGACATATGTTTCCATAGCCGCTGTTTCCTCCTGTGACAGGGGATACACGTTACTCCTGTGAAGTGCTGCGTCTACCAGGAGGTTTATCACACAATCTCCCTGTCGATGGGGTGGAAATTGAGTCACCTTCTTCTTACAGAAGACGAGAGCCAAATCGGCATATTCGGGGGGAATGCGCACGGTGGAGACCTGATCTGGACTTTCCACCGTAGTAGCACCAACGGAAACCCCTAAACACCTCCCCGAGCACTTTCGTGACCACCCCGTGAGAGCCCTCTGTTGTCACGAAATAGTTGGGTCATGACATGCCAACCAGGATAGACCCTGCACCACGGGAAACGCAGGATAATTAATTAGGAAGAGACAAATTATCTCCTTGCCCATTGGAGCGGTGGCCTCCCTAATTAACCCTGACCCTAATGGTTGACTATCTAGGCCGTGAACTGGGAAGGGTATATCCACTGGAACAATGGGGATCCCTAAACTATGGGCAAATGATCCGTCAATGAAATTCCCTGCTGCGCCTGAATCTATGAGCGCCTTATGCTGGGAATGCGGGGAAAACTCAAGAAAATTTATGTACTAAAACATGTGCAACAGAGGGCTCTGGGTGAGCATGGTGCCGACTCACCTGGGGTGACGCAAGAGTGCCCTGCCTGCTGCCTCGACTCCCAGAGGAACCTCTCCAGCACCGACCGGCAGTGTGCCCTCTGCGGTCAAAGATGGTGCAAGAAACGGCACCTCCTCCGTTCTCCCTATGTTCAGCACCTCCCAACGGTGGTGCTGGGGGATGGAACCGACAGACCCCGATCTAGACGTCCGCGTGTAGCCAGCAGGTTATCCAACCGAATGGACAGCTCCACCAGCTGGTCGAAGGTGAGAGTAGTGTCCCTGCAGGCCTACTCCCGACGGACGTGGTCGAAAACTGCCCAGAAGCGGCGGGTGAACTCCTCGAAGTGGTCCAGCACTGCTTCTCCTTCTCCCCACACGACGTTGGCCCACTCCAGGGCTTTCCCTGAGAGACAGGAGACGAGGGCGGACACCCTCGCACGGTCCGAAGGAGCCGGGTGGACAGTTGCCAGGTAGAGCTCCAGCTGTAATATGAAGTCCTGACAACCTGCAGCCTTCCCATCATACTCCCTAGGAAGGGTGAGACGAATCCCACTGGGACCGGGTAAAGGAGAGGTGAGTAATGATGAACTTGGTTGTGCTGGTGGAACAGCTGGAGGAACTCATCTTCTCTCCCAGCGATCCAAGTTCTGAAGAACGCGATCCATGGCAGTGCCGAGATGTTGTAACATATCCGCGTGCTGTTGGACATGCTCGTTATTATTAAAGTCACCATCTGCACCTGCTTCCTGACTCCCTGCGTCTACGTCACAAAAATCTGTTTGACGTTCCCCCGGCTTAGACTCTTAGGGGTTAAATTAAAGATTCTGGAGTTTTAATCAATGGACCTGTGAGACCTAGTACAGCCCACACATTCTTTATTTTTTTTTTAATTGGACCAGGAAATGTGTGGAGGATCATGGGGGTTCATGCACCAGAATGAATGTCATTCAGTCTGTCTTACCAGGGCCCGGTTTCTCAAAAGCATTTTTAGGCTAAGTTCATTGTTAGAAGGTTCGTAGGAGCATCGTTAAATCTCCGAGCTGTTTCCAAAAACCATCGTTATTAACGTTGCACTTAAAAATGCTTAAATCTAACGCCGGCCTCAGATCACTCGTAGAACAGCTAAGTGCGTTATGATATGCTTTTTTGCCCTCCTCTGTCACTTTACACACACAAGATCTCCGCTAAACATAAAATCACATGGTTTATTTGTCTCTCTTAGACCGCCGATAACTTCAGAACAAAGTTGGGTAAGTTGGCTAGTAGCGCCTATTCTTGCAGCAACACGGTCATTTGTATCTCTTCCGTGTTTTTTTGTTGTTGTTGTTGTTTAAAGTGTTTTAAAGTTGTGATCTACCTCAACCAACCAAGTTTTTAGTGGTATTAAATCGGATAATTAATAATGAGGCCAATAGCAGTACTTTGGCTGTTAGTTTTAATCCGTGTTTTTGTGAAACGCATCAAACAACTGTCGACCTAACCGTCAATGGATACAGCGAGACGCAACCACAGATATCATACACGAGAGGTCCTGCTTAACCTCTGACCCTTTGCTGCAAGTCTGCACTGCAATGGAATACCACCATTAATACAATCAACATGTTCCCAAGGAAAGGCTTCTAAACCAAGGAAGCGTGGTAGTAGAGCAGGAATTCAGAATTTGATTAAAAATCATTCCTTCAGAATACCTCTTACATCTATTATGCATGGCAATGTACAAAGTTTAAGGAATAAGACTGATGAGCTATGGGCTTGTACCCAATACCTCTCAGAGTACTGACAATCCTGCTTGATCTGTCTATCTGAGACCTGGCTTAAGGAACAGGATCCGGACTCCGTTTCAGAGCTGCATGGCTACACTATTGATAGAATGGACATAAACATCAACTCTGGAAAGAGAAATGGTGGTGGAGTTTGTGCCTTCATCAATGAGAAATATTGCAATCCTGCCCATATTACAACTAAGCACAAGGTCTGTACTAAAGACGTTGAACTCCTTGCTCTTAACCTATGGCCATACTACCTGCCACGGGAAATAAATCAGGTCTAATTGTTTATTGTTTACATAGCTCCCTCCGCTGACACCCAAATAGCTGCCAACTTGATTCATGACCTTGTATCCCAGGCTGAGACACAGTAACCTGAAGCAGTAAAGCTAATCATGGGAGACTTTAACGCGCAATTTATCTGAACATTTACCATCATATCAGTAATATTTTACATGTCCTACCGAAAATGAAGCCTGTCTGGACCTCTGTTATGGTAACATCCCAGGTGCGTATTTTTCCAAGGCACTACCCAATCTTGGGGGTTCGGATCATAACATGGTTCAGCTCATCCCAGTCTACAAAGCAGAGAGAAAAGACTAAAAAAGTAGAGATTAAAAGCTGTACTCCTGAAGCAACTGAAGCCCTCCAGGACTGTTTTGAGTCCACTGACTGGGCGGACAACGCCCTGATGGACAACGCCGATGACCTGGAAGAGGCAGCGGATACCGTCTCTGAGTACATCCATTTCTGTGAGGATCTCGTTATTCCAAAAAGAAAGTCAACATCTTCCCCAATAATAAGAAAGAAAAAATTGTGTTTAAATCAGGTGGCAGTAAAGAGAAAAGGAAAAATATTCAGAGGCAACTCAAAAGCAAAATTAAGGAGTGCAAGGCAGTATACAAAGACAAATTAGATAATATTTTCAAGGACAGTAGGAAAGTCTGGTAAGAGCTTTCATCACAGGCTACAAACCAAAGAGACATTGTATGACTGTTGAAAATGACCTTGCTTTTGCAAATGATTTGAACAGTTTCTATTGTAGGTTTGACGAGTATAGACCGCATACCAGCTGTTGATATACAGATCTCTGTGAATGACATCAAGCAATACTTTCAACGTGTCAACCCACAAAAATCTAATGGTCCAGACGGCGTCAGCAGCAAGGCACTTCAGGCATGTGCAGACCAGCTCGCATTACAATTCCAGAAGCTGTTCCAGCATTCACTGAACAGTGGGATAATTTCAGACGTATGGAAGAAGTCACTGATTGTCCCAATACTTAAAAACAATAGGCCAAAATAAAAGAATGATTTACGCCCTGTAGCCCTGACATCTACCTATCAAATGTTTAACATCTTTTATTTAAAAAACTAATTCTCTCTGGTCTCTCATCCCAATTAGACAAACCAATTTGCCTACCGTGCCTCTAGAGGTGTTGATGATGCGTTACTGGTCATGCTGAACAATATCTTCGAACATTTAGAAAAGGCAATTCACCTAGCGAAAATTGTATTAATTGACTTCAGTATCACGTGTAACACAATCCAACCACACCTACTGGTGGATACACTGGTGAATTTGTATGTCAACTCTCTCTACTGATCAAGTGGATCAATAGTTTCTTTGTGAACCGTACTCAACATGAGCATTTTAACTCCGCCATCTCTACATCAAGAACGGTGAATACGGGAGCCCCTCAAGGTTGTGTACTTTCACCGATACTGTACACACTGTACACAAACGATTGTCAAGCCTCTGACGCAGCCCACACATTTTTTAAATATGCATATGACATGGCTGTTGTGGGTTTCCTCCACCCAGACCAAAGCCTCTCTTCAAGACAATCAACTGAAATTCAATGATTGTGCCTTTGTAAAGATAAAGAAATTGCAAAAACTTGAAAGCATTTTACAGGACAGTACTCATCCCCTTCACTCAAAATTAATTCACAGCAGCAGCTGGACAAGGGGAAAGAGACTTCTTCAAAATCAAATTAAAACAGACAGGAATAGGGAATCTTTTATTCCAACAGCCATTAGGCTGTATAATAGATAGTCTGTTGGTCCCTCAAGTATACAGCATATTGCACTTTCACTTTAAATGTGTAGCTATAGCACTTTGAATTAATTATTTTGCGTAGTTTCTGTGTTTTCATGTTTTATGAAAACACAGAATGAGGCCATCATTGCATCCACAGCTTTGTCCATGTGTGAGTGGTTACATGTTCTAACCCCAGCCCTGTGTTAATAAGACAGGGGCAGGCCACAGAAAGTGAAACATATTTAATTTTTTATTTTATGTTTATTTAACTATGCAAGTCAGTTAAGAACAAATTCTTATTTTCAAAATTGTGGACAAACATTATTTCCGCAAGCCAGTAGAAGGAATCAGTTGTGGGAGAAAGGTCATGTGTAGAAAGACTTGGATGCAACAATTTGAAAGGGAATTTGAGTCCTCTCTCCACCAAACTCCAGAGCATTATGGGCAGACATCTGGTCTGCCCATAACAGAAAGTGAAACATATGTTTCAAAAGGGTGGACAAAAGTTGGGTAAAGCTCACTCCACTGTTATTTTACTTGTAATGTAGTGTCATAGTTAGGTAATTACATTTAGTTTTTTCAGAAGATGCATAGCAACCAATGGAAGACCCTGAGCAGGAAAAGGCAGCCAGATGACATTGAGGAGTGCAGAGATGCACAGCCATCTAAAGATGGCCAAAAAGGGACATCTTGTACACCATTGAAACAAGTAAAACTAAAACCAGGAGGACTTACAAGGCACCCCGATCTCCTTCCGCGATATCTCCATCTTTTTCTCTTTCTCTTCATCATTTAATATCAAATTATGTAGTTATATTTACCATTTGTGTGTGACGTGAACCTCATACACAACAATACCATGAGGTTCTCTCCATAACGTTACACTGTTGATGACAGCATATTCTGCCTCTTGTCGTTCAGCTACCAATACTCTGGGCTACCAAAAACAATCTGTCAACATCAATGGAGGATATCCGCATCATTACTTAACTACTTAGGGAGCAGTGGGGCGCTCCCGACACTACCCGGTGAAATGTGAGGCGCCAAATTCAAAATCCAAAAGTTTCATTATTAAACATTCATCAATATACAAGTGTTGCATAGTCATCAAAAGCTCTGATTCTTGGCAATATCACAGCGTTGTCAGATTCCAAAAAGGCTTTACGGCGAAAGCACAACATTTGATTGTTTGAGGATAGCCCCTCTCATATTTTATGCATTAGCATAAATCCATAACCAAAGCGGGTCTCATAAAACGCATAAAATCGCTACCTTTCGAAGAACTTCTGCTGAGGGCTTCCCAAGTGTCCAACGAAGACATCCAATCGTTCTTTTGTTAGAAAAAGTAATTTATTATATCCATAAATCTCCGTTTGGTTGGCGCGTTATGTTCATAAAATACAGCGTCCACTCGCCCATTGAACTGTGAAGAGAACACGTTCAACCTATGCCTATACACTTGTCCAAGAACAATCAAACATCATTGATAATGTATCCTTAGGAACACTTTTATGTATATTTACTATAATATTTCAACCGGATTATAAACTGGACGATAGGAAAGGAAAAAACCACAGCGCGCGCGAGCCCGTGAACGCGCCTCCTCTTCTGTTTACATCTGGTGACTAGTTAGAAATTCTTCTTCTATTACCATCCAGAGCAACCTAACATCACCAAACACTGTCTAGAGACTGTTGACATCCAGTAGGTACTGCAATCTTACTCCCATATATGGCTGTTTTCAATAGGGAGGGGTTCAAAATGAGGCAATGTGTCAAAAACACTTTTTCCAGGACAGAAATTCCTCGGGTTTTCGCCTGCTATATCAGTTCTGTTATACTCACAGACAATATTTTAACACTCTTAGAAACTTGAGAGTGTTTCCTATCCAACTAATTATGTGCATATCCTAGTTTCTGGGCCTGAGTGGCAGGCCTTTTACTTTGGGCACGCCAGACTCTCCAAAACCGACACCTCAGCTGCCGCTCCCTAAGAAGTTAAAGTGAGCTGCATAGCAGTGATCCTCAGCCTTGCAGCCTCTCTGATCTGGTACAACTGCGAGAACATTTCTTTGACTACCAGTAGAGCTAGCTGGTAAATCAAGCTCTTCGGGAGAACAGCGAAAACATCTTCTCGCCCGAGAAAAACTTTAAATGCAGTTATTTGATGTTATTTCAATGATGGTATTTCTCCAGTTCTAATATATCTTCTGTTATAACAGCATCAACACCAACCTCAAAAGCAGCCATTGTTGTTATGACTTTGCGGCGAGTACAATCGCTTCTCGTTGTTGTCCTCAACTAAACCACCTCCACTGATGATCAGAGGATGCTGATTGGTCTGGCTATATGGTGGAGGGAAGGGAGGGGATCAAACTATTTGAATCTGGTCATGGCCAGACTTTATTCGTGTAGCGAAACAGAATATAAGCCTGCGAGATCAGGATGGTAATACAAGGCTAGCAATTCCCTGCTCCAGTGCTAACTATACATAGGGTTTTTAGACTCATGTACTGCAATACGAAATTGTGTCAAGAATGACCCTACCAGTGACCTACGACCTGGGTCATACCTGGGTAATTTACTCCTATACACTCATATACTCTATCCTCTGGGCTTCAGCACGGTTTGTACTCCTCTGCCATGTCTAATCAACGTCACTCTGTGCTTAGTCCCGGGGCTTGGTGCTCACTGACACCTCTGTGTGATCCTTCGCTCACTGGCATGTCATTCACCCTCACTCATGCAGACACAGTGCAGAGAGTCTATTTCTCTTTATTTTTCTCTCTCTTTCTCTCTCTAGAATATGCCCACTTGATTTGCTCACACTAATGTAAGTCCCTTGTTTGTCACGTCCCTCTCTGGATTGACTTGTTGTTGTCCCTTTGCGTTTCATTTTGGTGTGATTGCTGACCACTGAACTCTAAAGTGTGAGTGTGCTCTGAATTCTGCCTTGTTCCGACACATGCACACATGGACACCACATATGCAGTGGTGGAAAAATTACTAAATTGTCATAATTGAGTAAAAGTAAAGATACCATTTAAAAATTAAAAGTCATCCAGTAAAATACTACTTGAGTAGAAGTCTAAAAGTATCTGGTTTTAAATGTACTTAAGTACAATGCTGCCCTACAAAGCAAAAAGGCAGTAACTTCTAATTTGGTCAAAAATGAGTTAATGTCATTTTTGCTACATTAAGTACATGCCTAATCATGTGGATAAGTATCCTGCCTCTATTGTATTGTGTTTTGGAGAAAATGGGGGTCATGTTAACCTCTACGGGCTAGGGGGCAGTGTTCGGAGGGTACGGAGAGTCTGACGTGCCGAACGTAAACTGCCTGTTACTCAGGCCCAGAAGCTAGGATGTGCATATAATTGGATAGAAAACACTCTGAAGTTTCTAAAACTGTTAAAAGAATGTCTGTGAGTATAACAGAACTGATATGGCAGGCGAAAACCAAAGGAAAATTCATCCGGAAAATGTTTTTTTTTTATGTCACAGTTTTTCCATTGACTTGCTATTGTCTATATAGGGAATTAGCTCCCAGATTGCAGTTCCTATGGCTTCCACTAGATGTCAACAGTCTTCAGACATTGTTTCATGCTTGTTTTTTGATAACAAACAAGAAATAGAAGTGGCTGTTGAAACGGACACTACTGTTTTGCGTGTGTGACTGTGTGCGCGCCCTTCATTATTTTTCTTCCTTTTCGAACAGACTATTCGCCGTCTGAACTATTATCGTTTATTTAGATATTTGACAACCTGAGGATTAATTAGAAACTTTGTTTGACTTGTTTGGACGAACTTTACCAGTACTTTTGGGATTTCTTTGTCTGCAGGTTCAAAGACTGGATTACCATGGCGCCAACTAAACTGACTTTTTGGGATATAAAGGACTTTATTGAACAAAACAACCATTCTTTGTGTTCCTGGGACCCTTGTGATTGCAAAAAGAGGAAGATCTTTAACTACTTAGGGCGACACTACCCGGTGAAATGTAAGGTGCCAAATTCAAAATCCAAAAGTTGAATTATTAAACATTCATCAATATACAAGTGTTGCATAGCCACCAAAAGCAAAAGATTCTTGGCAATATCACAGCCTTGTCAGATTTCAAAAAGGCTTTACGGCGAAAGCACAACATTTGATTGTTTGAGGATAGCACCTCTCATATTTTCCACAGTAGCATAAATTCATAACCAGCGCGGGTCACACAAAACCCATATCAGAGCTAAAATAAATCCCTTACCTTTCGAAGAACTTCTGCTGAGGGCTTCTCAAGTGTCCAACGAAGACATCCAATGGTTCTTTTGTTAGAAAAAGTAATTTATTATCTCCATAAATCTCCATTTGGTTGGCACGTTATGTTCAGAAAATCCAACGTCGAATCGCCCATTGAACCGTTGAGAACGCGTTCAAATATACCTATCAACTTTTCCTAAACAAATCAAAGACCAGTTATAATGCATCCTTAGCTATCCTTTTATGACTATTAGTGATAATATTTAACTTGGATGATAACCTAAACGTTATGAAAGGAAAATAAAGTGGGGGGCGCCCACGGTCTCGCGCCTGTGAAATGTTGTTGACTTCTGAGCTACCTTGACTATTTCCTCTTCCTATCCATTCTGCTCAGTGCTAGAGCTTCCAAACTCTGTATAAAGACTGTTGACATCTAGTGGAAGCCATAGGTACTGCAATCTAGGAGCTGAATCCCATTAAAATCAATAGGGAGAGTATCAAACAGAGCAAAGGTCACACAAAAAAAAAATCAGGACAGAGATTTTTCGGGTTTTTGCCTGCTATATCAGTTCCGTTATACTCATAGACATTATTTTAACACTTTTAGAAACTTCAGAGTCTTTCCTATCCAATAGTTATGTGCATATCCTATTTTCTGGGCCTGAGTGGCAGGCATTTTACTTTGGGCATGCCAGACTCTCCAAAACCGTCACCTCTGCTGCAGCTCCCTAAGAAGTTAAAGGTAAGTCATTTATTTTATCGCTACATTTGATTTTGTAACGCCTGTGCTGGTTTGAATAATATGTTGTTGTGGGGTGCTGTCCTCAGATAATCGAATGTTCTGCTTTCGCCGTGAAGCCTATTGTAAATCCGACAACACGGTTCGATTACCAAGATTCTAAGCTTTTGAATGGTGTACAACACTTGCATTTTCATGAATGTTTAATATTACTATTTTTGTAATTGAATTTGGCTCTCTGCATTTCACCGGATGTTGTCGTGGGTGGACCGCTAGCGGTCCTACTTTGAAACCAATGTAAATAAAAGCCATTTTTCTCAGTTCCACGCTATGAGCAGTTACTGCCTTTTTGCTTGGTAGGACAGAATGGTGGAAAAGTAATACATTTTCATACTTGAGTAAAAGTTAAATAGTAAAGGTAAATGCTGTACATGCTTGTACATCAAATTGTATTTGTCACATGCTTTGTAAACAACAGGTGTAGACTAACAGTGAAATGCTTACTTGCAGGCCCTTCTCAACAATGCTGAGAGAAAAATAGACAAATAATAGCACAAGGAATAAATACACAATGAGTAATGATAACTTGGCTATTTACAAGGTGTAACATTACCGAGTCGATGTGCATGGGTACGAGGTAATTGAGGTATATATGAACATATAGGTAGGAGTAAAGTGACTATGCAACTGGATAGAGAATTAACAGTAGCAGCAGCGTATGTGATGAGTCAAAAGAGTAAGTGCAAAAAGAGTTAATGCAGATTGTCTGGGTCGCTATTTGGTTAACTATTTGGTAGTCTAATGGCTTCCAGACTTGATGCATTGGTACTGCTTGCCGTGCGGTAGCAGAGAGAATAGTCGGGTGGTTTGAATCTCTGACAATTTTTAGGGCCTTCCTCTGACACCTCTTGGTATAGAGGTCCTGGATTGCACGAAGCTACATTCTGTAGCGCCTTACGGTCGGATGCCAAGCAGTTGCCATACCAAGTTGTGATGCAGCCAGTCAAGATGCTCTCAATGGTGCAGCTGTAGAACTTTTTGAGGAAATGAAGGCCCATGCCAAATCTTTTTGTGCGTGGTGTAAAAGTGATCTAGGTGTATTTTGTTTCCTCTAGTTGCACAGCTGACTTTCTAGTAAAAATGAGGTCAAATTAATTTCAGTTTCCCTGCATTAAAATCACCGGCCATGGGAATCGCTGCCTCTGGATGTACATTTTCTTGTTTGCTTATGGCCCTGTACAGCTCATTGAATGCTGTCTTAGTGCCAGCATTGGCTGCCGTCCGATCTTGATGATGCATGGAATATTATCCATATCCTGATTCAGCCACGACTCAGAGAAACAGGATATTAGTTCTTCAGGTCCAATTGATAAGATCGTCTTGAAGGGAGCTCGTCCAGTTTGTTCTTTAGTGATTGCATATTCACCTACAAAACAGAGTTCAATGGCAGTCTAAATGCTGGCCGATGTGGCCTAATCAATGGGCCACAGAGCCTGAGGTAGGCCTACACAGTAGCGTTGTATAGTGTTAGCTTTAACTAGAGTTACAGACATGCTAACCTAGCCCAACCATTGCCTTGCTAGTTTTCCAGGGGCACTTATATTTGTTTTTATTCTAACAAGTCCCAGAGCCATTACCACACAGCAGCACCTCATTAGCTTCCATAACATTTAAATGGCTTGTCATTTAGTCTATGTTGGTCTTTGCCAAGTCTGTCTCAGGTATCGCTGTTAAACGATCTACAAAGAGCACACTTCTCATAAATAGGATTGATTCATAAGTGAGTGTAAAGCGGAGGGTCTCTAATTATAGCAAAATGATGTGAAAGGCTTAGACAGCAAGAGCCCAGTTGTCAATTGGAGCTGTAATTTATTCACCCTTGCTTGCTTACTGATGTGATACTGGAAGTTGCTCAATGTCAGAACCTAATGTTCACCATGTCATGTCCATGCTTTGCATGAGTACACAGGAAGTTACAGTATGTTGTGTCACGGGAAATTTTTACAGGTTTCTGTACATGCTTTATTAAAATGACCCTTGATATTCTGTCTCTAAAGACTTTATTGCCTCAGATATACACAGACACATCTAAGGCACCTGATATTCACTTTTAGATTACAGTGCATTCGGAAAGTATTCCGACTTTTTCCACATTTTGTTACATTACAGCCGTATGCTAGGTTAGTTGAGCAACCACTGTACAGAAAATAAGGCACTTACATTGATAGGAACGCACACATGTCCAAAGTTATTATTTGTAAGGAAAACAACAATGAAGGCAATTCTCGGACCAGCCAGAAAATATACCAGGGGGGAAAGGTTTGTGCAAGACTGCGCAAAAGTTTGCATACTTGATCTGCGGAAACACTGGGGAAGTGCTTGGGCTCTCATCAAAGAAAGGAAGTTTGTCCGGCTCAGTAAAGCCTCAAACATAAATTGTACTCAACAGTGAAATGGGCTACTTCTATGTGAATGAATGAGGAAGAACACACCTCAATTCAAACTGTTGTTAGAAAATTAAATGTAGAAAATAATTTGAATTTGACAAGTTGAAACAATCTGTAGATAATCTGTTTGAGGGCAGCACGGGTTAACTGTTGCCTAACAATCACATTTTGGAACAGTGAGTGCATTCTGACATCACGCCGTTAGAGATATTAGGAATTTACGCATGAAAAGGTTAATCCAGAGATTATTTTTTTATTTTTAATGAACCCATCCACCACCCCCCGTCTTTCTGCTACATACTGTATGCATACATTTTCCATATACATATTTTACATACATGGTACTTTTATATACAGAAATTACATAACAATAATACATTGCAGAACATAAACTCTTTACCCACCCCTCAACCACTCGAAGCCCATCCCACGTACAGTATCACCATAGACCGCCCTTGTTTGGTTTCGAGGGTGGTCTGTGATTGCAGAGATTCTTAGCTTTGCCTCCATTCGGCAGTCTCATCCAGAGCATCATGGCATTTGATGGCACATTAGCCACATTAGCAGCTAATTAGCGTTTCCTTTTGGGGGGTAAATACAGGCAAATATATTGATAAAAGTCAACTTGTCCAAGAGATATTTACACGATTATCAAAACATCACGAAGGGTAAGCCTACACGAAAACACAGCCCTTTTTTTAAGTGTTTCTAAAAGATGTCAAAATTTTTATTTGAACAACTTGAAGACACAGACTTAATGTGCACTGGAACTTGTCAAGTTAAAATAAAGTGTTAATTGCTATTGTATAAACTTTTAAAAGTGTAAATATGGTTTTGTTTAGTGAAAGTTTTGTATGTGCCATATTCAACAGTGTGTCTGCTAAATGTGGTGAGAAGGAGCATACTGTCAGATGTCAATTTTTTTTCACAATTGTTTTTCTCAGTGGAAGTTCTCAGTGGTAAAGTGTCCAGGGATATTTAGTCATGTCCGCTCCATCTCTGTCTCTGTCTCTGTCTCCAGGTTTGCTCCTGTCAGTGAGCTGATCCCAGTAGGCAGACTGGTAGGCAGCATCCTGGCAGCCGCCATCAACCAGACCATCTTCTACTCCATCGTGGGAGGAAATGAAGGTGGTAAGTGCAGACATTACCCCCTAGTGCCATAGATAGAAGAAACACTCACCAAAATAGGAAAAGGTCACATTTCTGTCTATTAAATTATTGCAATAATGTACAGTCTATTGAGAATGTACAATTCATTCTACAAAAATTGGTTGCACTTTACTTGTGTTAAAAGTAACTACATTTTACTAGGCCTACTTAGCCTTTCAATGTCTGAGTGCTGAGAAGGCCTGAAAAGCACAATTGCATCCAGGGAAATCAAGAGTGGAGACGTGCAAATGGTTAGCTCCAGCCTAAACGTCAAATGAGGGAGGTTATGAAGGCTAGTGATTTCTACTCTCCTGAAGTAGCAGCCATGAAGAGTGGTTCTCAGGGAAGGGAGAACAGGTGGCTGAGACCACAGTGGAAGTTTTCTTTTATCACAGTCTATTTCCATGTCTGTGAAGTCAATGTGCAGTAGTCTTTATCAATGTGTGATGCACAGTCTACTCCTGATTAATGCATTGACTTGGGAATATCCCAAACCTGAGCATCTGGAACTAATTTAATGTAAAAACAGACAAAATATTTAAAAAAATTACCTCTCAGATGTTAAGTCCCCTATAAGGGGGGCTTTGAGTGGTCCTGGACTTATCTGACTGACATTTTGGTGTGCAAAGCGCTCTGTGAACGTCGTAGAGTCCTGTGCCTTATAGTGCCAGAAAACCCCATCGGTCTGCTCTCCGCTACCACTCTTTCAGTGGAGCTGACTTGAACTGTCAGGTTTCAGACCCCACATTTGCATAGAGAGTGACGTGTCACATTTTCTGACATACCCAGAAAAATTATCAATTTGCTCTTCCTCTGAGCGCCGGAGCCCAGCCTGATAAACAGGTGTCAGTCTAGCAAATCCAACAGTTGTGGTTTCATCTCACTGTGATATTCTCAGACGGATTTAAGTCTCTCAACATGAAAAAATACAAAACATTCATAGAATTGAAACAAGACCACTTTCTTTTGGTCACAGAATAATAAAATCACTTTGTGCTTGAAATCAAAGCAAATCAAATAAAATGTTATTAGTCACATGCGCCGAATACAACAGGTGTAGACCTTACTTTTACTGATCTACCAATAGGTGCCCTTCTTTGAGAGGCATTGGAAAACGTCCCTGGTCTTTGTGGTTGAATCTGTGTTCGAAATTCACAGTTCAACTGAGGGACCTTACAGCTAATTGTATGTGTAGGGTATAGAGATGAGGTAGTCATTCAAAAATAATTTTTACTACTTAGGGAGTAGCGGCGCGCTAGCCCGACACTACCCGGTGAAATGTAAGGCGCCAAATTCAAAATCCAAAAGTTGAATTATTAAACATTCATCAATATACTAGTGTTGCATAGTCATCAAAAGCTCTGCTTCTTGGCAATGTCACAGCGTTGTCAGATTCCAAAAAGGCTTTACGGCGAAAGCACAACATTTGATTGTTTGAGGATAGCACCTCATATATTTTCCTCATTAGCATAAATTCATATCCAGCGCGGGTCACACAAAACCCATATAAGAGCTAAAAAATATCACTTACCTTTCAAAGAACTTCTGCTGAGGGCTTCCCAAGTGTCCAGGGAAGGGAGACATACAATGGTTCTTTTGTTAGAAAAAGTCATTTATTATATCCATAAATCTCTGTTTGGTTGGCGCGTTATGATCATAAAATCCACCGTTGAGTCGCCCATTGAACCGTGAAGAGAACACGTTCAAATTATACCTATTAACTTTCTACAAACAAATCAAACATCATTTTTAATGTATCCTTAGGTATCCTTTTATGTATATTTACTGTAATATTTCAACCGGACGATAACGTGAACAATAGGAAAGGAAAATAAAGTGGGGCGCGCTCACAATCTCGCGCCCGTCAAACGTTGTTGACAAAAGTGGTCGCTTCACTACTTCCTCTTCCTATCTGTTCTGCTTAGTGCTACAGCTTCCAGACTCTGTATAAAGACTGTTGACATCTAGTGGAAGCCATAGGTACTGCAGTCTCAGTCCTAGTTAAAATACAAATGAATAGGCAGCCTGGAGAAGGTCATTTACAAAAAAACTGCAAATCCGGATGGATTTTCCTCGGGTTTTCACCTGCTATATCAGTTCTGTTATACTTACATACATTATTTTAACACTTTTATAAACTTCAGAGTGTTTCCTATCCTACCTATGCTGCCGCTCCCTAAGAAGTTAAGTTAGTTTGGGAGAGATGGACAAATTATTGTTATCGAGCAATAATGACAAACCTCCTGGCATTGAAAATATAGATGGAAAGCTACTGATGATGGTAGCTGGCTTTTTAGCCACTCCTATCTGTCATATCTTTAATCTGAGTTTAGAGGAAAGTCTTTGTCCTCAGGCCTGGAAGAAAGCCAAAGTTATTCCTCCACACAATGCTGGTAAAGCAGCCTTTACTGGTTCTAACAGCAGACCTATCAGCTTGCTGCCAGCTCATAAAAAACTCTTGGAAAAAATTGTGTTTGACTGATGATTGGTTGAAATAAATTGATAATTA
Source organism: Hucho hucho (assembly GCA_003317085.1). NCBI lineage: Eukaryota > Metazoa > Chordata > Actinopteri > Salmoniformes > Salmonidae > Hucho > Hucho hucho. Next base: position 246,824 of record QNTS01001744.1, on the reverse strand, counting down.
GAAGATTGTGGGAACTGTACTGTTAGATTTCAGTGCGTGCTTTGATATTGTTAACCATAACCTGTTGTTGAGAAAACATATGTGTTATGGCTTTCAACTTCTGCCATATTGTGGATTCAGAGCTATCTATCCAATAGAACTCAGAGGGTTTTCATTAATGGAAGCTTCTCTAATGCCAAACATGTCAAGTGTGATGTACCGCAGCGCAGCTCTCTAGGCCCTCTACTCTTTTCTATTTTTACCAATGATCTGCAACTTGCATTAAGCAAAGCATATGTGTCCATGTAGGCTTATGATTCAACCATATACACATCAGCAATCACAGCTAATGAAGTAAGTGAAACCCATAACAAAGGGTTGCAGTCTGTTTTGGAATGGGTGGCCAGTAATAAACTGGTCCTGAACACCTCTAAAACTAAGAGCATTGTACAAATCATTCCCTAAGTTCTAGACCTCAGCTGAATCTGGTAATGAATGGTGTGGCTGTTGAACAATTTGAGGAGACTAACTTACTTGGTGTTACTTTAGATTGTAAACTGTCATGGTCAAAACACATAGATTCAATGGTTGTAAAGAAGGGGAGAGGTCTGTCAGTAATAAAGAGATGCTCTGCTTTTTTTACACCACACTCCACAAAGCAAGTCCTGCAGGCTCTAGTTTTATCTTATCTTGATTAAGGTCCAGTCATATGTTCAAGTGTTGCAAAGGAAGCATAGTTAAGCTGCAGCTATCCCAGAACTTGCTCTTCATTGTAGTCAGAGGGCTAATATTAGTACTATGCATGCCAGTATCTCTTGGCTAAGAGTTGAGGAAAGACTGACTTCATCACTGCTTGTTTTTATAAGAAACATTAATGTGTTACAAATTCAAAATTGTTTGCATAGTCAACTTACACTCAGCACTGACACACACACTTGCCCAACCAGACATGTCACCAGGGAACATCTCACAGTCCCCAGGTCCAGAACAAATTCAAGGAAGCATACAGTATTATACAGAGACATGAGTGCAACTCCCTTCCATCTTATATAGCGCAACGGAACAGCAAACCTGGTTTCAAAAAACAAATAAAGAAACACGGCCCAATGCCTCTCCCCCATGTGACCTACTTGTTGTGTGTATCTACTGCCATGTATGTGTAACTGATAGATGAACACACACACCACATATTAATGTTTTTAAATGTATGTAAAAAGTATTTTGTAATTTATTTTTCGTTATATGTGAGATCTCAGAAAGACTAACTGTCGCTTTTGGCGTCGGCTAATGGAGATCCTAATACATTTCTGGCCATTTTGAGCCTGTTATTGAACCCACAAATGCTGATTCTCCAGATACTCAACTAGTCTAAAGAAGGTCAGTATTATTGCTTCTTTAATCAGAACAGCGGTTTTCAGTTGTGCTAACATAATTGCAAAAGGGTTTTCTAATGATCAATTAGCCTTTTAAAATGATAAACTTGGATTAGCTAACACAACGTGTCATTGAAACACAGGAGTGATGGTAGCTGATAATGGGCCTCTTGTCAGGTGTCGGGTGTCCCTGGTGCAAATGAGTCAGGCGCAGTACAGCAGAGATGAGCAACACAACGTAGTTTACTCAAGGAAATAACAAAGTACCAACAATACCATGCCAACCAAATATGGACTGACATTAACAGGAACAATAACGCACAAAAACATGGGCGAAACAGAAGGTTAAAAAATGAACATAATTGGGGAATTGAAACCAGGTGTGTAGAAACCAAAGACAAAACAAATGGAATATGAAAATTGGATTGGCCATGGCTAGAAGGCCGGTGACGTCGACCGCCGAACGCCGCCCGAACAAGGAGAGGGACCAACTTCGGCGGAAGTCGTGACAGTACCCCCCCTTGAGCGCGCCGACACCGACCTCGGGGATACCCGGAGGATGAGGCGCAGGGCGATCCGGATGGCGACAGTGGAACTCCCGCAGCATCGAAAGATCCAAAACGTCTTCCAACGGCACCCAGCTTTTCTCCTCCGGACCGTACCCCTCCCACTCCACGAGGTACTGAAGGCCCCTCGCCCGACGCCTCAAGTCCAGTATGGCTCGAACTGCGTACGCCGGGACCCCCTCGATGTCCAGAGGGGGCGGAGGAACCTCCTGCACCTCAGACTCCTGGAGTGGACCAGCCACCACTGACACATGGAACGAGGGGTTAATACGGGAAGCTGTAACCTGTAGCAAACCTCGTTCAGTCTCCTGAATGGCCCCACAAACCGCGGGCCCAGATTCCGGCAGGGCAGGCGGAGGGGCAGGTTTTGGGTCGAGAGCCAGACCCTGTCCCCCGGTGAAAACACCGGGGCCTCACTGCGGTGGAGGTCTGCGCTGGCTTTCTGACGCCTCACGGCCCGCTGAAGGTGCACATGAGTGGCGTCCCATGTCTCCTCCGAGCGCTTAAAGCAGTCGTCCACCGCAGGAACCTTGATCTGGCTCTGATGCCACAGCGCCAGAACCGGCTGGTACCCCAGTATGCACTGGAAGGGGGAGAGATTAGTAGAGGAGTGGCGGAGTGAGTTCTGGGCCATCTCTGGCCAGGGTATGAACGCCGCCCACTCCCCCGGCCGGTCCTGGCAATAAGACCGCAGAAACCTACCCACATCCTGGTTTACTCTTTCCACCTGCCCATTACTCTCGGGGTGAAAACCTGAGGTAAGGCTGACCGAGACCCCCAGAGGTTCCATGAACGCCCTCCAAACCCTGGACGTGAACTGGGGACCTCGATCAGATACTATGTCCTCAGGCACCCCGTAGTGCCGGAAGACGTGTGTGAACAGGGCCTCCACAGTCTGTAGGGCCGTAGGGAGACCGGGCAAAGGGAGGAGACGACAGGACTTAGAAAACAGATCCACAACGACCAGGATCGTGGTGTTACCCTGTGAGGGAGGAAGATCCGTCAGGAAGTCCACCGACAGGTGCGACCACGGCCGTTGTGGAATGGGTAAGGGTTGTAACTTCCCTCTGGGCAGGTGCCTAGGTGCCTTGCACTGGGCGCACACAGAGCAGGAGGAAACATAAACCCTCACGTCCTTGGCCAAGGTGGACCACCAGTACTTCCCACTAAGACAGCGCACTATCCAATCGATGCCCGGATGACCAGAGGGGGGTGATGTGTGGGCCCAATAGATCAAACGGTCACGGACAGCATACGGAAAGTACATACGCCCAGCTGGACACTGAGGTAGAGTGGGCTCTGTACGTAACGCCCGCTCGATGTCTGCCTCCAGCTCCCATACTACCGGTGCCACCAGGCAAGAGGCCGGGAGTGTGGGATCCATGGACTGCTCCTCTGTGTCATACATCCGGGACAGTGCGTCTGCCTTCTTGTTCTGGGAACCTGGTCTGTAGGACAGGGTGAAAACAAAACGGATAAAGAACATGGCCCACCTTGCCTGGCGAGGGTTCAGTCTCCTCGCCACTCAAATGTACTCCAGATTGCGGTGGTCAGTCCAGATGAGAAAAGGGTGTTTAGCCTCTCAAGCCAATGTCTCCACGCCTTCATGTCCTTAACGACAGCCAACAGCTCCCGGTCCCCCATGTCATAGTTTCGCTCCACCGGGCTGAGCTTTTTCAAAAAGAAGGCACAGGGGTGGAGCTTTGGTGGCGTACCCGAGTGCTGAGAGAGCACGGCTCCTATCCCAGCCTGGGATGTGTCCACCTCCACTATGTACGCCAAAGAGGGATCCGGATGAGCCAGCACTGGAGCCAAGGTAAACAGAGCCCTCAGGTGACCAAATCCTCAGCCGAGCACTGCAAACGCACCGGTCCCCCCTTCAGCAGTGAGGTAATGGGAGCCGCTACCTGACCAAAGCCCCGGATAAACCTCCGGTAGTAGTTGGCAAACCCTAAAAATCGCTGCACTTCCTTTACCGTGGTGGGAGTCGGCCAATTACTCAAGGCTGAAATGTGGTCACTCTCCATCTCCACCCCTGCAGTGGGAATGCGGTACCCTAGGAAGGAGACGGACTGTTTAACTACTTAGGGAGTGGTGGGGCGCTAGCGTCACCTCGGGAGCTGCTCCCTAAGAAGTTAATAATTCAAATCTTGAATTTGGCGCCTTGCATTTCACCGGGTAGTGTCGGGAGCGCCCCACTGCTCCGTAAGAGGTTAAACATTCATCAATATACAAGTGTTGCAAAGTCATCAAAACCTCTGCTTCTTGGCAATATCACAGCATTGTCAGATTTCAAAAAGGCTTTACGGCGAAAGCACTACATTTGATTGTTTGATGGTAGCACCTCCAATATGTACCATTAGCATAAATTCATAAACCATCGCGGTTCACACAAAACACATTTCACAGCGAAAACAAATCCCTTACCTTTTGAAGAACTTCTGCTGAGGGCTTCCCAAGTGTCCAACGAAGACAAGCCATGGTTCCTTTGTTAGAAAAAGTCATTTATTATATCCATAAATCTCCGTTTGGTTGGTGCGTTATGATCAGAAAATACAGCGTCCACTCGCCCATTGAACCGTGAAGAGAACTCGTTCAACCTTTACCTATACACTTGTCCAAGAACAATCAAACATCATTGATAATGTATCCTTAGAAACACTTTTATGTATATTTAGTATAATATTTCAACCGGATTATAAACTGGGCAATAGGAAAGGAAAAAACCACAGCGCGCGCAAGCCGGTGAACGCGCATCCTCTTCTGTTTACATCTGGTGACCACTTCCCAATTCTTCTTCTATTACCATCCAGAACAACTAAACATAATCAAAACACTGTCTAGAGACTGTTGACATCCAGTGGAAGCAATAAGTACTGAAATCTTACTTCCTTATATGGTCATTCTCAATAGGGAGGGGTTCAAAATGAGGCAATGTGTCAAATACACTTTTTCCAGGACAGAAATTCCTCAGGTTTTCGCCTGCTATATCCGTTCTGTTATACTCACAGACAAAATTTTAACACTCTTAGAAACTTCAGAGTTTCCTATCCAATAGTACTAATTATGTGCATATCCTATTTTCTGGGCCTGAGTGGGAGGCATTTTACTTTGGGCACGCCAGACTCTCCAAAAACGTCACCTCGGGAGCTGCTCCCTAAGAAGTTAAAGAACAAGCATTTCTCAGCCTTGACGTACAGGTCATGCTCCAACAGTCGACCAAGCACCCTGCGCACCAGGGACACATGCTCGGCGCGTGTAGCGGAGTATATCAGAATGTCGTCGATATACACCACTACACCCTGCCCATGCAGGTCCCGAAAAATCTTGTCTACAAAGGCCTGGAAGACTGATGGAGCATTCATCAACCCGTACGGCATGACGAGGTACTCATAGTGCCCTGAGGTGGTACTAAATGCGGTCTTCCACTCGTTGCCCTCCCGGATACGCACCAGGTTGTAAGCACTCCTGAGATCCAATTTTGTGAAGAAGCGCGCCAAGTGCATTGACTCGATCGCACTGGCTATGAGAGGTAGCGGGTAACTGTACCTCACAGTGATCTGGTTCATGCCTCGATAGTCAATACACGGGCGCAGACCTCCATCCTTCTTCTTCACAAAAAAGAAACTCGAGGAGGCAGGTGAAGTGGAGGGCCGAATGCACCCCTGCCCTAGAGTTTCGGAGACATATGTTTCCATAGCCGCCGTCTCCTCTTGCGACGGGATACACGCGACTCCTGGGAAGTGCTGCGTCTACCAGGAGATTTATCGCACAATCCCCCCGTCGATGGGGTGGTAAATTGAGTCGCCTTCTTTTTACAGAAGGAGAGAGCCAAATCGGCATATTCAGAGGGGATGCGCACGGTGGAGACCTGGTCTGGACATTCCACCGTAGTAGCACCGACGGAAACCCCTAAACACCTCCCCGAGCACTTTCGTGACCACCCCTTGAGAGCCCTCTGTTGCCACGAATTAGTGGGGTCATGACAGGCCAACCATGGTAGGCCCAGCACCACGAAAAACACAGGATAATCAATAAGGAAGAGACTGATTCTCTCCTTGGGACCCTCCTGCGTAACCATGCCCAGTGGAGCGGTGGCCTCCCTAATTAGCCCTGACCCTAATGGTCGACTATCTAGGGCGTGCACAGGGAAGGGCATATCCACAGGCACAATGGGGATCCCTAAACTATGGGCAAATGATCTGTCAATAAAATTCCCAGCTGCACCTGAATCTACGAGCTCCTGATGCTGGGAATGCGGGGAAAACTCAGGAAAATTAATAAACAAAAACATGTGAGCAACAGAGGGCTGTGGGTGAGCCTGGTGCAGACTCACCTGGGGTGACACGAGAGTGCCCTGCCCTCTGCCTCGACTCCCAGATGAACCTCCCCAGCACCGACCAGCAGTGTGCCCTCTGCACCGACCAGCAGTGTGCCCCCGTTCGCCCTAAGTGCAGCACCTTCCAGCTCCATGGGCGTCGGAGCGGTGGTGCTGGGGGATGGAACCGACAGACCCCGATCTGGACGTCCGCGGGTAGCCAGCAGGTTATCCAGCCGGATGGACAGGTACACCAGCTGGTCGAATGTGAGAGTGGTGTCCCTGCAGGCCAACTCCCGACGGCCAACTCCCGACGAATTTGCTTTTCTTTCAAAAAGAAGGACATTTCTAAGTGACCCCAAACTTAGTGGTAGTGTATATCTATATACATACATACACATACCCACATATATATAAATAAATATTCATACATATGCAAACATACATGTATATATTCTGTAGCTGTACCATGATATTTGCATTTCTACTAAATAAACCTCCAATTGGTCCCCACTATTTCACCCGATAAAACCCCTCCTCATCCCGAGTTGGGTTGCATTCCTAATGACTGACCCCCTGGATCCCATGGCCCCAGAGAGACCGGGACCCATCTTTCGAAAAGATCACACAGTGCCACCCACATAACAGAAGCAGATCAAACGCCAAAAGCATTTCCATTTCCCTCACCTCGATTTATATTAAATACATCTATTAAAATAATATATATAAAATCCTTTTTATCTTAATTTCCATAATTAGCTATTAATATTTCTAGTAATGTAGGCAGTTTATGCAAAGAATTGTTACCTCTTACCAGTATTGCCATGACAAAAATTACATTTTGGCAAGCAATTATTATTTTAGCAAACAATTATTGTGATTCATCCTATATTGTCCCGAACATCTTTTACTCCCTCGCAACAGTTGTGGTATACACACACACACACACACACACACACACACACACACACACACACACACACACACACACACACACACACTCGTACACACTCAACCCCTTTCCCCCACAAACAACCATAGACTCAGATGCTCAACAGTTGCACCATCCCAGAGCCCAACTCAAGAAATGTCTTGTTTACAATTGCATATACAGAATGTCAGAGTGTGTCCCCCTCCCCATGGGTTACTGCCGCTAGTGTTGCCAGCACTGGCACTGTGCGGGTGTGGGCACCCCACCGCAATCCCCACCGGCTAGGTACAAGGTCGTCAAGGTTCTCATTAGCAGCTTTGAGAATTTCCTTGTATTTTATGCTCTCCCATCAGGGGGCTCTGGTTTTGCAGGACCAACTGCCAGGCAGGCTCAGAATCTTGAGGGGGCGGTGCTGCTCTAGAAGATCTCTGACCACATTTTGGCTGCATACATGCAGCTTACAGCAGGCCCATAAAACAGATAGGGACTTATCTTTAGTGTCTGGGTCGTTCATGTGGGTGTCTAGGGTATAGGGTTGTGGACCGTTCCATCAAGATAGGACCATAAATAAATAAATTAGATGTATAATTTATTTTAAATTGCAGTTCCACCGTGATAGGACAATAAATAAATAAATTAGATGTATAATTCATTATGAAATGTATATCCCTCATCTGCACAAAATTGAAAGCTCTCTCACAACCCCTGCTCACAGACATACATTTGTTCTGGGATATGCAACAGTTTCCTTTCTCACTCACTTAACGCCACTTTTTCACAAACACTAAAGAACACACACCACACCTTCCATCACAATACATCCACACATACCCACATTCTTTCTGCTGTGTTTTTATCTCCACCTTGTTGAATTAGTACTCATTGTTCCAATTAGTTATATTTGAAGAATGCTTTTCGATTTTTTTGTATTATTACAATCCCTACCATGGCTAGTATTGTGTGTTCCATTATTCACCTCCTCTATGAGAACTTTTTTAGAATAGGCATGGAGTAGTCTTTGTGTCTCTGAACATTTGATTGTCAATATACAGTTTATCGACTGAGAGCTACGCATATCCTTTTCAATCTATTTTCCTTGAAGATTGGATACAGAACTTTGTGCCGTTCTGCAATTTCCTTCAGCAACTGATCATTCATTCCTATTTTTGTGCCAGCAAGTCTGTTACCCAGGCTTTTAACCATTATTTTATCTTTAAAGAAAGCAAATTTGGCAATTATTGGGTGTTCATAACTCTGCCCTCTCTGTCCGAAACGTTGTACACGTTCGAGTTGGATTTTGTCAATCGCTTCGCGTGGGATCTGAAGCGGCTGTAAGGAGGAACTCTTTTACTACACATATATAAACTTCTCCTTCTTTCTCTTGGATACCTGTAAGTACCAGATTTTCTCTCATGGATCTAGTCTGTACGTCACGTAAGGCTTCTCTCAGAACGATGTTCTCCTTTTTAAATTCCTTAACATCGGTTTCAATCTTATTGACTGTGCCTTTTGGCTTGTTTGTATCTTTCTCCAATGTTGCAGCTTTTTTGTCACTCATCTCGAGGCTTGCCTTCAACTCTTTTATATCCTTACTGACTAGTTCAAGTATGCCCAGTTTGTCATTTATTGATTTTAACAGATCGGTTTTGACCTTTACCATTCCTGGTGGTGAAAATATTAAATCGTCTGTGTCTGTAGAAGAGTCACGTTTTCGTTTTGAGATTTGTTCCCTTGTTTTACTCTCCGTCATGTTTGGGTGTAGCATTTTTTCGTAATATTTGTTAATACATTTCTCTAGTCTTATGATTTGTTTTGTGTTGTTATCCAGATTGAAGGTTATTACCCACCAGTTTGTGAAGTGCTAATATTTAGTCTAATTTACCGATATTGAATATTACGTTTTTATCTTGAGGTAATCTACACTGCTGTTTTCAGTCCGCCCTGTTGGTTCTGAATTTGAATATGAAATTCTCTGGCAACAGCTCTGGTGGACATTCCTACAGTCAGCATGCCAATTGCATGCTCCCTCAAAACTTCAGACATCTGTGGCATTGTGTTGTGTGGCAAAACTATACATTTTAGAGTGGCCTTTTATTGTCCCCAGCACATGGTGTACCTGTTTAATGATCATGCTCTTTTATTAGCTTCTTGATATACCACACCTGTCAGGTGGATGGATTCTCTTGGCAAAGGATACATGCTCAGTAACAGGGCTGTAAACAAATTTGTGCCCAAAATTGCAGAGAAATAACCTTTTTGTGCTCATGGAAAATTTCTGGGGTCTTTTATTTCAGCTAAAAACATCTAAAAACATAATAAAACATAATATCTGAAAATATAATACCACTTTGACTTTGTGATATTTTGTGTATGCCAGTAACAAAACATCTTAATTTAATACATTTTAAATTCCGGCTGTAAAACAACTAAATAAGAGAAAGTCAATGGGTGTGAATACTTTCTGAAGGTACTGTACTTGAGCTTGTGTCCTCAAAAGTGAGTACACCTCAGCAATGCATAACTATTTTTACCAGAAAGGTGAATTCCAGACCTTTCTAAAACTATGCAACATTACCAGTTATTGTTTATGGCCATCTCAAATAATGACGTTTGGGTGTATCTATTTAGGTGTAAATCTAAATTGAATCCAATGTTGATCCTGTGCTTCCAATACCTCCTAATGTTGTTTGTTTTCTTGTTGGTTGCAGGTGAGTTCCAAGTGAATAACCGGACAGGTGTGATCTCCACGGCTAAGCTTCTGGATTATGAGACTGTTACCAGCTACGTGCTCAGGGTCCAGGCTGACTCCATGGCTGTGGTCGTGGCCCAACTGCGGGTTCCCTCCAAAAGTATGACGGGGGTATTGAGCTAGACATAGGGGGCTGGGATGCTACATCAGTTATTCACCTTTCCGGCTAGATACTGTGGTTGATATTGGTATCATGGTCCTAAGAGGAGTTGACACATAAGAGAAACCCTCTTCACCTCACTCATCTCTGGAATTATTGTAATGCAGACCAGGGCACCAAGCCGTCTAATTTGTATTTTTTATTAAAACCTTATTGAGTTCAAATAAACAAAACAGAACAGGGCGGAATTGTCACAGTCCAATTAACATCAACACACACGCAGACACACACACATGCACGCACACACACACACACAAACATACATTTAATAAAGCAGAGTCAATTATTAGAGTCAATTTAACCCATGAGAGTATAAACCCTGTCTATGCCCGGGGAGAGGTTCTACTAAGCTATATGGAATTGTTTTAAGAAGGTCATACCAAGGCTATTTGATTTAGAATTTTAAGATCCCTTGAAGTATAAAAGAAATATTTAAAAAAATGTTATAATGTTATTTGATGTTAGTGCTATTAGCCCAAACAAAAGCATTGAATAACAGATTCACTGCATGGAACAACAGATAGTCCCCCCCAAAAAATCTAAAATGAAGTTTGTTCTGAAGTGTCTGTCCTATATCTGAGAGATATAAGAAAGATCAAGAAACATAAAAAAAAAAAACTGACATGTACATGTTCGTGAGTCTCACTTTTCCATAGAGGGTTGGCTGTCAGTTTGCTGTGCCGACTTCAGACGAGTCTTAAGACCCTTGTGGGGGTCGCACAGCAAAACGGAGAACACCGTCATGTTTGTGAGAGTCTCATCTTTCTATAGAGGGGCCAAACCATTCGGACGCTACAGACGGTTTTGTGAGAAGACCGATTTTCAGGATGTCTCATGGTCTGACAAATGCCGCTCTAGCTCTGTTACCTTTCACCCCAGATGTGGAAGTGCTACATAGGTTGATGCGGTTGATTAATATGCATTTAATGCAAAACTAACATATTTTTATGGGGATTTTATTATTATGCTAATTATATAGATTTCCATGGTGGTGCGGACATTGACCTTCAGGGGTTAACACATCTCCCCCCAACCCCACCACCCCTTTCCTTAAATGAAAATGCACTCTACACACACTCAAGAGCTCATTCTGCCATGGGAGCCATCCTTTCTCCTAATGGTTTTCTTTATGTAAATGTGTGTGTGTGTGTTGCATTTCTCTCTATGTGGTTGTATTGCTCTACACTTGCAATCATCTGTTTGTGAGGGTTTGTCTTTACTGAAAAGTTACCAATTTCCCAGAAGACCACAACAGATGAGAAAAAGGTGAGAACGAGAGAGCAAAAAAGAAAATGGTAGAAACTGTGCAGCGTGCAGACCTCGCTCCTCTCCCTCCTGACTTTTCCTTTGGCTCTCACACGTTGGTGTTTGTGTCTGTGATTTGATGTACTGTGTTTTGTTTGTCCTATTCCCTCTGCTCATTATTAGCGCTATGCCACTTTACAATTCTGTGCACTAATGAAAGACACATTTTCTTTGACAGCGCATATTTTTTCCTAAGTTTAAAGTTGTGCTAGGTTTGTACATACTGTATTTGTACTGTATAAGAATAACTGTGACAAATAGATATGGAGCAGTGGAGGCTCCCCAGAGGAGGAAGGGGAGGAAGGTGAGGACCATCCTCAGTGAGTTTCATTAAAAAAAAAAAATTGTAAAACATTTAAAGTTATCCTTTTGATATAAAACTATACTAAATATATTAATTATAACCAAATAATTTATTAAAATACACTGTTTTGCAATGAAGATCTACAGTAGCCTCAACAGCACTCTGTAGGTTAGCACCATGGTGCTTCCGTCCTCCTCTGGGTACATAGATTTCAATACAAAACCTAGGAAACTCATGGTTCTCACCGCCTTCCAAAGACTTACACAATCATTATGACAACTTCCGAAGGACGTCCTCCAACCTATCAGGATCGGAGAATGAATATAGCACTGAAAGCATACGCTACAGCTAGCTAGCACTGCGGTGCATAACGTGGTGAATAGGAGAAGAAAGAGAGAGAGATTTTGTAAAAACATTCTCAGTTTCACTTACTTAGCTAGCAAATCCAGCTAGCTAGTTTAGCCTACTCAAACACCCTGCTCAAACAGAGGGATGCTATGTTAGCTAGCTGGCTATGACTATCCAACACAACACTGGAACTCTTCCAAGTCAAGGTAAGCTTTTGGTGTAACTGACTATACACTGTAAAGTTACTGCATGATTGTAGCGGGTTTACTAACACGTTAGTTATATTAGCTATGTTGACTATGATGTTACTTTAGCTAATATGGTGACAACAATGTAGGCTGTGTGTAGCAGTTATGATATGGTTTGACTTGGAAAGGTTTTTTCGCTTGGTCACATACAGCTGATGTGTTATGTATTGAAGTCCACCATCGAAGGGAAAAGGTGAGAGGAGGAGAGTGCATAGATGCAAAAAGGAATACAAGGTGGTTGCTATGAATGTAAACTGCATTTACGCATAACCAGGGGTGTATTCATTCCGTTTCTTAAACGAAAGCAAATGGAAAGAAACGGGGATAAATATACCTCAATTTGACCAATAGAAACTCTCATTTGAAACTGTTGGACTAATGATTACACCCTTGATCAGCTAGATGCAGGCAAGAGTGTGCAAGGCGGTATTGAATGTGTCGCTGTCTGTCCATGTGTCACTGTCACCTCAACATTTTCTCTCGACTTGTGTGCAGGCTAGGTTGTAGCAACCTCTGGAGTATGATGTAATAGCCTAAACCTTTCGATGTTACATTGAACTGGGTGAATGGCACATGAATGACAGTCATCCAGTATGCTGTAATAGAAATAAGGCCATGCTCATGAAAAAAAGAATTGTCCTCCCTTGTGTTAAACGGCACTGACTGCCACTAGTATGGAGTGTGTTCACCCGTACAACAAGCTCTTTTCTTTGAGGACAACCAGGCATATGAATGGAAATAGCAAAAGGAGCACGTTGTTTATTATTTTATGATAAACTGGAACCTGTGTGTTGGAGTTTTCTTTGCAATAAAACTTCCCTTCCCAACAAACACTTATCCCTTCTAAACTACGTTATGTACTGTAAAGGATTGAAAATTAAAGTTGTGTGCACTTGCTGCCCTGTTTGTCTGGATAAAACTATATGCTTCATGACAAAAATGTGACTGTGTCCCTCTAACTCTGCAGCCAACACAGCCAAGGTATATATCGAGGTGCATGATGAGAACGACCACCCGCCTGTCTTCACCAGAAAGTTCTACATCGGCGGTGTGGCTGAAGACGCCAACACCTTCTCCTCTGTGCTGAAGATAAAAGTGAGAAAAGCCTTCTGCCCCCCCACAGACACACATAGTAAGACACAAACGCACATACATCTACACATAAACATGCACATGTACTGAAGCTCATGTTGAGAAAGCTGGTCAAATATATTTCTTAATGCTACCCTGCAGTCCTCTGGTTGGTCCAAAGTCAATTAATGATTCGAGAGATTGTGTCACACACGCACGCAAAGTACTGATTCCATCCCCAATCCTCCCTGCCGGTATCCGATCCAGTCTATGAGCCAACAAGGTGAAAAGTCTGTCAATGTGCCCTTGAGCATGGCACTTAACCCTAATTTTCTCCAGGGGCACCACACTTATTTGGCTGACCCTGTAAAAAAAAGTGTCACCTACAGTTATAAGTGAAATAATCTGTCTGTAAACAATTGTTGGGAAAAACGACTTGTGTCAGGCACAAAGTAGATGTCCTAACCGACTTGCCAAATATATAGTTTGTTGACAAGAAATTTGTGGAGTGGTTGAAAAACGAATTTTAATGACTCCAACCTAAGTGTACAGTGGGGCAAAAAAGTATTTAGTCAGCCACCAATTGTGCAAGTTCTCTCACTTAAAAAGATGAGAGAGGCCTGTAATTTTCATCATAGGTACACTTCAACTATGACAGACAAAATGAGGAAAGAAAATCCAGAAAATCACATTGTAGGATTTTT
>QNTS01001744.1:206551-230612 GCA_003317085.1 Hucho hucho | reverse complement strand
CAGGACGTGCTGGGCTCTGAAGGCGCACAGGGAGCCTGGTGCGTGGAGCAGGAACAGGACGTGCTGGGCTCTGAGGGCGCACAGGGAGCCTGGTGTGCGGAGCAGGAACAGGATGTGCTGGGCTCTGAGGGCGCACAGGGAGCCTGGTGTGCGGAGCAGGAACAGGATGTGCTGGGCTCGGAAGGCGCACAGGGAGCCTGGTGCGTGGAGCAGGAACAGGACGTGCTGGGCTCTGAAGGCGCACAGGGAGCCTGGTGCGTGGAGCAGGAACAGGACGTGCTGGGCTCTGAAGGCGCACAGGGAGCCTCGTGCGTGGAGCAGGAACAGAACGTACCGGACTGGTCTCACGCACCTCAGGGCTAGTGCGTGGAGCTGGCACTGGACGCACCGGACTGGAAGAGCACACTGCACGCATCTCCCTTTTGCACTTCTCCCAGAACTCCTTTAAACCTCCCTTATCTGGCGTAGCTCTATCCTGATTGACAACACGCACCTCTGGACGAGTGTGGGAAGCTGGCGCAGGAGGTATCGGGCTGGAGAAACGCACTGCAGGTCTGGTGCGTAATGCCGGCGTAGGTCCCACCGGACTGACAACACGCACCTCTGGGTGAGTGCGGGAGCTGGCGCAGGATGTCTCAGGCTGGACAGACGCTCCTCTTGGCGCCTGCTCTGCAGCTCTCTCCTTGCCTTCTCCCTCTCAATATCCTCCTTGGACTCCTGATCATACCTCCATCGGGGCTCTGGCTCTCTCCTCCGTTCACCCGATAGCCCCATGTGCGCCCCCCCAAAAAATTTGAGGGCTGCCTCTCGGGCTTCCTAGCTAGCCATTTATCCTTGTAAAAACGCCGTTCTGCCTTTGCTGCCTCCAGCTCCTCCTTGGGACAGCGATATTCCCCAGCCTGGCTCCAGGGTCCCTTACCATCCAGGATCTCCTCCCATGTCCAGGATTCCTGATGACCACGCTGCTTGGTCTTTTGGTGGTGGGTTATTCTGTCACGACCGTCGTAAGGATCAGACCAAAATGCAGCGCGATTGCTATTCCACATATTTAATAATAATGATCAGTGGAACGTACAAGTATGCAACGAACAAAATAAAGAAAACACAACGATCGCATAAACTGTGTAGACTAAACACATACACAGTTAAACTGACAATAATACATTCACATACATTCAATAACCCACCACCCAAGTGTAGAAAAGAACAAACATATATATGGTTCCCAATTAGAGGTAACGACAATCAGCTACCTTTAATTGGGAACCATCAAACCCAAACATAGAAATACAATACATAGAAAACAAAAACCCCTCCTGACCTAAACACAAATGATAGCCAGCCGGCTAATCCCAGGGCAGGACGTGACAGTATGCAGATTATGCAATAGTCATGTAAAAACCTTACTCTGCTTACCTTAATCAACGTAAAGTCAAAATCGAAGTAAGCATATGCCGATTAAAACACCTGGTTTTCTGAGCAATCTTTCAAATTATTAGGCCATGTAAACACCTTAATCGGCATTCCAGCCGTGTATCTGCGCATGTGCTAGCACCAGACGAGCAAGCCTCCCTCTTTAGCGTGATTGAAGTAAATTCGTAACAACTGAATGTATGTGTCATAGAAGTCCTTTTCACATACAAACTTTATATGTCCAAACTCAGAATCAAATATGCTTCACAAAAATAATATGGTTGCTGTGGTGAAATGTTTATTTTGATAGGTGATTTTCAGGTAGGCTGATTTCAGATTTGTCCATGTAAACAGGATTATTAGGGATATCGTTATTCTTGCAAAGCGTGTAAATGTTTTAATCAAGCTGTTATATTAATCTGACTATCCACAATAATCGCTTTATTGTGTGCATGTAACCATACTCTAAGATTGGGCAGCCCTGGCATTAAAATGCTCTCTTACCATCCATCCCTCCCTCCCTTCTCCCTCATTTAAATCCCTCAATCCTCCCATGCCCAGGAACTGCTTTGGCAGCAGCTAATGGGGTTCCATAATAAATACAAAAACCTGGAGAGAAATCAATCAATGTCATTGCAGACAGGCACTCTGAGAATTGATGCCAGTGGCAGGGAGGCCAGAATCTATGGCCGTGTCTGAAATCTGTCTTGCCTTCTACTTACTAAAATTACGTACTGTGTACTGATCGTGACAACGCATGCAGTAAGCAACAAATATGACCATACTAGGCTCATCCATACTGAGAAAGCGCCATCTTGAGCAATCGCGCTTGTTCACCGCCATTCGATCATTTTGGTAGAACATGTACCCTATTCTGATTATCAGCTGTTGTTAAACACAAGTGGGTCTCGAAAGACGATTCTCCTACTGAAAGGGTTCAGCGAATTCTACTAGATGAATGAGTATGAGAGCTTGGTATTTAAGACTCAAGTTCTCCCTCTCCTGGCCAAATTAGATCAATGCACTCTCGTCCTTCAGGGAACAATGATAATAGTACATTTTGGTCAATGAGCAAAAGTTCTTATCCAGAGCGACATACTTCGATGATGGTAGTTTGGTTTGTAAGTTGAGTTGCCTCAATACTTTTTTCTATGCCCTCCAACTGTGTGTATTCTATGTGCATATTTGTGGCAACAAGGATAGCAGTCTGTCCCAAAATTTCCCACCACAACTGAAGCACACTCATCATTACTGCCATTGTTAAAGTGATAGTTCACCCAAATTACAAAATTACATATCAATTTCCTTACCCTGTAAGCAGTCTATTGTGTGTGTGTGTTTGTGTGTGTTTGTTTTTGGGGTGTGGGTGGTGGTGGGTTTTCTTTTCCCTAGGCCACTGATGCAGATACAGGGAACTACAGTGCCAATGCGTACCGGCTGATCATCCCGCCCACGACAGATGGTCAGGACAGCTTTGTGATCGAGCAGTACACAGGGATCATCAAGACGGCCATCATGTACCGCAACATGCGCAGGTCCTACTTCAAGTTTGAGGTCATTGCCACCGACAACTACGGAGAGGGTCTGAGCAGCAGCGCCGATGTAGTGGTGAGTGTCTAGTGTCCTCAAACAACCCATATCCCTCCATGGTTTGAAACACTCTCTCTCACACACACACACACACATATGTAAACCTTTATTTCCTCAAGTGTTTCTCATTGGGCAAGTGATATGAGACAATTTAAAGTCTGGCTGTTAGTAGTTTGTCATCCGTTAACTGTGATTTTAACAGATGCCAAGCCCCACACCCCCCACCCAAACAACCTCTGATGGGTTTATTAGTGTCAGACAGTTTTCCTCTGAGCTGATGTATTCATTAGGAAGCTACATGATGATGAAACATTATTTATTTTCTATCTAGACTGTGTCTAGCTATCAATATATTACATTATGAAGAACAGTAACGGCACACAAGATGCGTAATGTGTACGCCAGTGAACCCCTCTGCCTCGAGCTGATGATGCAATTCAACTATGCATGGAGAGAGTTTTCCGCTCATTGTAATTGGTGTGTTTGTATGTGCATGTGTGTGTATTTTTACTTAGACAATACATTTCCATTTGCTTCCAGTTATTGGAGCCAGTGTTGCTCCTAATGTGTAGGGCAAACAAGTCTGTAATGACACAGAAGTAGTGTTTGGGACGAGTGACAGCAACGTGTGCTTAACCATCTTGACTATTTTCAAGAGAAAATGTAATTTCATGGAGGCCGTGTGTTAGATTTGGCCTCAGAGCCAGTGCACTTACTGCGCCGGCAAATATTAGGTGCCATTAGATTTGCCACATGGCACCAATACAAGCAGGCAATTAAGTTTCTCGTTTTGGCCACCAGGAGCATGTTAAGCATGAATGTACAACATTTACATATCCTCTCTCTCACACACACTTTTTCTTTCTCTCACTGCTGCTCTCTCTTTCTCCTTCTCTCTCTCACTGCTGCTCTCTCTCTCTCTTTCTCCTTCTTTCTCTCTCAGGTGTCTGTGGTCAACCAACTGGATATGCAGGTGGTGGTGTCCAATCTCCCGCCCACCGTTGTGGAGGAGAATAAAGAGCAGCTTATTGCGTAATGCACTAGTCAATCACTTTATTTCAGCGTTATTGTCACATTGAACATGCTTGGTTAAATTGAAAACCTATTAGGGTCCTAACAGACCCTGAACACTCAATAGAAACAGGAGAGTTGAGTAAAAAGTATTACGTCTATACAACAAAAGCAGTGATTTTGTTACTTTTATTTCCATTCAATAACATTTCCTCTACAGGGGCACCATACACTGTTTGTTTTAACTTTTTTTAGTTTCTGAGAAGCACGTATATAGAGGAATAGCATAGTGGGATTGCATAATTTTTTTCCCTTCTGATGAATAAGGTGCCTTGCAACTTGCAAACTTTGCTAGTGAAACTGTTCGTGTTGGATGAGAGGGTAGTCTCCAATTGTGTTTTGAGACTTTATGGAACAGAAAAAAGTTCTAGCACTTCAGATGTTCTAGCATTTTTTAATTATCCCTGTGTTGCACAACTTACAGTAGGTCCTCAATGGCTTCATTGTATGTTTACTTTCTGTCTCCCTTAACTACTTACGGAGTGGTGGGGCGCTAGATTTCAAAAAGGCTTTACGGCGAAAGCACAACATTTGATTGTTTGAGGATATCACCTACAATATTTCTCCATTAGCATAAATTCATAAACCATCGCGGTTCACACAAAACACATGTCACAGCGAAAACAAATCCCTTACCTTTTGAAGAACTTCTGCTGAGGGCTTCCCAGGTGTCCAACGAAGACATCCAATGGTTCTTTTGTTAGAAAAAGTCATTTATTATATCCATAAATCTCTGTTTGGTTGGTGCGTTATGTTCAGAAAATCCAACGTCGAATCGCCCATTGAAACGTGAAGAGAACGTGTTCAAATATACCTATAAACTTTTCCTAAACAAATCAAATACCAATTAAAATGCATCCTTAGCTATCCTTTTATGAATATTAGCGATAATATTTCACTCGGATGGCCACCTATACCTTATATAAGTAAAATAAAGTGGGGCGCGCAGCCAGACTCGCTCCCGAGAAAACTTGTTGACATCTGAGCTACCTTGACCATTTCCTGTAACCTATTCGTTCTGTTTACTCCAATCTCTCTGAGTCTTTGTATATAGACTGTTGACATCTAGTGGAAGCCATAAGTACTGCAGTCTCAGTCCTGGTTACAAATGGATTCAATAGGGAGTGTGTCAAACAGAGCAATAGGTCACCAGAAACTGATTTCCGGATAGATTTTTCTCGGGTTTTCGCCTGCTAAATGAGTTCTGTTATACTCACAGACATTATGTTAACACTTTTCGAAACCTCAGAGTGTTTCCTATCCAAAAGTACTAATTATGTGCATATCCTATTTTCTGAGCCTGAGTGGCAGGCATTTTGCTTTGGGCACGCCAGACTCCGTCACCTCACCTGCCGCTCCCTAAAACCGTCACCTCACCTGCCGCTCCCTAAGAAGTTAACCAATGATTGGGCAATTAAAACCACAGATTGTCCAGATAGACAGTCAAATCAATTGTTCTAAATCAGTTGATGATTGAAAAACAGTAGTTTTTAGACAGATAATAAAATAAGATATTCATTTTTTCAAATCTCACTTTAAATGACACTACCCCTCAAAGATTGCTGCTCTATGCTTTGACAACTACATCATGTGTTTAGTTAGTCATTCTGATAACATCTGAGAGGCCTCTCATTTTCCTTGGTCCTAGTTGGGGACCACAACAATTACCTGGGTACTCTATTCATCAGGCTCGGCAATCGGATTGGAGAAAGCAACCATTTAGTGGCTGTAATTTAAAGTGCCGATTTCACTCAGCCTGAAATTGATTATGGGAGACCTGTTTTGCCAAGAGCCCAGTGAGAAAAGACATACTGACGTCCGTTTTACAACCATTGAAACCAGTGAAATCCCAACCAGTGAAATTCTTAAAACCATGGCCATAAAACAGATATGGTCACACACAAGTAAGTTGTAAAAAGATGTTTCAGCATTATAAAGTCAGTGTCATAATTTGTGGGTGAAAACACATGAAGGTGAAGTGAACCAGGGCAACCACTACTGACGTTTGATCAGCACATTGTAACACAATGAATGATTCATAAAGCCTTCACGTCATGGTAAAGATGGCTGTAGAAATATGAAGGTAGTTATATCTAATGCTTCAGCGATACCTGCACTGTTAAACCTTTCCTGTAAATTTACAGCATTATTCTGGCACAAGAGTTGCCAGCTTAAATATAGTGGTTTTGCTTTACAGCAGAGATGCTGTATTACATTTTACAGTACTATTTTACTTACTGTAAAACATATTACTGTATCCCTACTTATAAATTAACAGCAGGGATGATGTAATGATACAACACCAATTGTTATCTGAGTGATTTGCTTTCTATGTCGCACAGGAAGATATTTAGAAATAGCTTGTGTCAACTTGAGCAACAGTGCCAGTCAAAAGTCTGTGATTTATTTAGAATTCAAGGCACACTTAACCAGAATGGCTACTGCAGCATTCTGCAGGTATACGCCATCCCATCTAGTTTGCGCTTAGTGGGACTACAATTTATTTTTCAACAGGACAATGACCCAACACACCTCCAGGCTGTGTAAGGGTTATTAGACCAAGGAGAGTAATGGTGCTGCATCAGATGACCTGGCCTCCACAACCACCTGACCTCAACACAATTGAGATGGTTTGGGATGAGTTGGACCGTAGCGTTAAGGAAAAGCAGCCAACAAGTGCTCAGCATATGTGGGAACTCCTTCAAGAATGTTGGAAAAGCATTCCTCATGAAGCTGGTTGAGGGAATACCAAGAGTGTGCAAAGCTATCATCAAGGCAAAGGGTGGATACTTTGAAGAATCCCAAATATAAAATATATTTTGATTTGTTTAACACTTTTTTTGCATACAACATTATTTCATATGTGTTATTTCATAGTTTTGATGTCTTCACTATTTTCTACAATGTAGAAAATAGTAAAAAGAAAGAAAACCCCTTGAATGAGTAGGTGTGCCCAAACTTTTGACTGGTACTGCTGCTAAGAAAACATGCCGTAATTCAATGGTGGCCAGCAATATCGATAGTTATAAAGTCAAGGTACCTAAGCAGCAGCTTCTGAATATATTCTTCCACTTCACATCAGATTCAATAAGACATTTATTAAAATAGTCTGAGCTTCATGTGTCTCACCATACAGCATGAGGTTAGCGCCTGAAACTGATCATTTGAATCTACAGTAAGCTGAAGCTATTACTGTAAATAAATACAGTATGTTAGTGGAATTTTTACAGGAGGCTTCCAATTACAGATAATAACAGTATTTTCAGCATTTCACCCATAGTGCAGTGCAATCTACAGCATTGATGCTGTAAAACAGATTTGCGGTATTTTCCTGTGCATTCTACAGTGTTTTACTGTTGAAATTTACAGAAAGTCTTAATGTTGTACTATACATTATTTTAAATATGAACAGACCGCAATGGTTTTGTCTCCCAAACATCAGTATTATGGAGCGATACGTCCAGGAACAGATCCCAGGGGCCAAGGTGGTGGTGGAGTCCATCGGGCCGCAGCTGTTCGGAGACGGCTTTGACCAGGAGGACTACACCAAGTCAGACCTGATGGTGTACGCCATTGACCCACTGACCAACAGGGCCATCTCACGCCAGGAGCTCTTTAAGTGAGTGAGCCAGCACAATTAAATGAAAAGCTCTTTACCTTTGTCTCTCTCTCTCCTCTTTTCTCTTTTTCTCTTGCTACATACATTCTTTGTCTTATCCTCCCTTCTACCCTATGAATTAGTCAGCAAATGCATTATCTTCCTTATTTCTTCCTCTATCTCTCTCCACACATCCCCAGGCTCTTTCCTTCTATCCAAAGGCCCCCGTCCCCCTGCAGCCTGTGTTAATTCAGTCACTCACCAGAATGGTGGGGAGGGTGGAGAGACAGAGGAAATGTTTATGTGAGAGAGAGAGAGAAAGGAAGAGAGAAAAGGGAGGTACTATTCCATCAATCCATCAGTGGCTGATACTAAGCCTCCTAGAGGCTCCAATATTCTGGAGAAATGCCATCTTAGCATTTGTCCCCCTGTATGGAGAGAGAGAGAGACACTCCTCAGCGCCCAGGGTTCCCCTCTTACATAGCAGGTGAAATGCTTTTTTACACTGTAAAGGTGCAGCTGAAAGGTGCTTTTGCAACACCTTTTCACCCTGTCAGAGGAAAGATCAGTCCCCTTCCACACAGCAGAACCATGTTGCTCCCATGTATCTCAGACAGGGTTAGGCCCTACTTCCCCTACAAGATAAGAAGGAGAGTATGAGGAGCGGGATGGTGAAAGGGAATTCTACTTTTTAATTCACATTACATCCTTGCCTTATCTTTCGTTGTGGCTGGCAACGTGACATTCTTGGTCCACTGCTCAAATGTATTGTAAATATCACAGTAGCCACTAGCCAGTAAGCACAAACTGTTCAACAATGCCAGAAACATGTTTTCTAAAACATATTACACTATTGAATAATGCAACCAAACCATATTACACTTTTGAACAATGCAACAATTCACAAGCATGTACAGTTGAAGTCGGAAGTTTACATACACCTTAGCCAAATACATTTAAACTCAGTTTTCCACAATTCCTGACATTTAATTCTAGTAAAGATTCACTGTCTTAGGTCAGTTAGGATCACCACTTTATTTTAAGAATGTGAAATGTCAGAATAATAGTAGAGAGAATTATTTATTTCAGCTTTTATTTCTTTAATCACATTCCCAGTGGGTCAGAAGTTTACATACACTCAATTAGTATTTGGTAGCATTGCCTTTAAATTGTTTAACTTGGGTCAAACATTTTGGGTAGCCTTCCACAAGCTTCCCACAATAAGTTGGGTGAATTTTGGCCCATTCCTCCTGACAGACTGTCAGGTTTGTAAGGCCTCCTTGCTCGCACATGCTTTTTCAGTTCTGCCCACACATTGTCTACAGGATTGAGGTCAGGGAATTTGTGATGGCCACTCCAATACCTTGACTTTGCTGTCCTTAAGCCATTTTGCCACAACTTTGAAAGTATGCTTGGGGTCGTTGTCCATTTGGAAGACCCATTTGCGACCAAGCTTTAACTTCCTGACTGATATCTTGAGATGTTGCTTCAATATATACACATACTTTTCCTCCCTCATGATGCCATCTATAAGTAGTAAAGCACCCCCACAACATTATGCTGATCTTTGTCCCCATGTGCAGTTGCAAACCGTATATCTTTTTTATGGTGGTTTTGGAGCAGTGGCTTCTTCCTTGCTGAGCGGCATTTCAGGTTATGTCGATATAGGACTTGTTTTACTATGGATATAGATACTTTTGTACCTGTTTCCTCCAGCATCTTCACAAGGTCCTTTGCTGTTGTTCTGGGATTGATTTGCACTTTTCGCACCAAAGTACGTTAATCTCTAGGAGACAGAACGTGTCTCCATCCTGATCGGTATGACGGCTGCGTGGTCCCATGGTGTTTATACTTGCGTAGTATTGTTTTTACAGATGAACGTGGTACCTTCAGGCATTTGGAAATTCCTCCCAAGTATGAACCAGACTTGTGGAGGTCTACAATTTTTTTTCTGAGGTCTTGGCTGATTTCTTTTGATTTTCCTATGATGTCAAGCAAAGAGGCACTGAGTTTGTTACACCTCGATTTGACTCAAATGATGTCATTTAGCCTATCAGAAGCTTCTAAAGCCATGACATAATTTTCTGCCATTTTCCAAGCTATTTAAAGGCACAGTCAACATACTGTATGTAAACTTCTGACCCACTGGAATTGTGATACAGTGAATTATAAGTGAAATAATCTGTCTGTAAACAATTGTTGGAAAAATTACTTGTGTTATGCACAAAGTAGATGTCCTAACCGACTTGCCAAAACTATAGTTTGTTAACAATAAATTTGTGGAGTGGTTGAAAAATGAGTTTTAAAGAGTGTATGTAAGCTTCCGACTTCAACTGTACGTGCAGACAATTATAGGCTTTATTTTCTTGTCTGAAGTTTATAGTCATTACATTTTCACTTCAAGTTAACTTCTAAGGGAGTGGCTGCATAGGTGACGGTTTTGGAGAGTCTGGCGTGCCCAAAGTAAAATGCATGCCACTCAGGCCCAGAAAATAGGATATGCACATAATTAGTACTATTGGATAGGAAACACTCTGAAGTTTCTAAGAGTGTTAAAATAATGTATGTGAGTATAACAGAACTGATATAGCAGGTGAAAACCTGATGAAAATCCATCCGGAAATGCAGTTTTTGGTGACCTTTGCTCTGTTTGACACTCTCCCCATTGACTTCAAGGCAATCCAGCTCCTGGATTGCAGTACCTATGGCTTCCACTAGATGTCAACAGTCTATATACAAAGACTGAGAGTGATTGGAGTAAGAGGAACGGATAGGAACAGGAAATGGTAAGGGGACCTGAAATGTCAACAAGTTTTCTCGGGCGCGAGTCTGGGTGCGCGCCCCACTGTATTTTCCTTTCATAACGTTTAGGTTACCATCCGAGTGAAATATTATCGCAAATATTCATAAAAGGATAGCTAAGGATGCATTATAACTGGTATTTGATTTGTTTAGGAAAAGTTTATAGGTATATTTGAACGTGTTCTCTTCACGTTTCAATGGGCGATTCGACGTTGGATTTTCTGAACATAACGCGCCAACCAAACTGAGATTTATGGATATAATTAATGACTTTTTCTAACAAAAGAACCATTGGATGTCTTCGTTGGACACTTGGGAATCCCTCAGCAGAAGTTCTTCAAAAGGTAAGGGATTTGTTTTCGCTGTGAAATGGGTTTTGTGTGAACCGCGTTGGTTTATGAATTTATGCTAATGGAAAAATGTTGTAGGTGCTATCCTCAAACAATCAAATGTTGTGCTTTTGCCGTAAAGCCTTTTTGAAATCTGACAACGCTGTGATATTGCCAAGAAGCAGAGCTTTTGATGACTATGCAACACTTGTATATTGATGAATGTTTAATAATTCAACTAGCGCCCCACTGCTCCCTAAGTAGTTAAAAGCACAGAGTTGCTATAACAGCATTTCTTCATCAAGTAACGTTAGCCTATCAAAAATGAACAATTAACCCAAATATAGAAGCACAGTAGGCCTAGTTTACAACAAATCAGGATTCACTTTTATCAATATCATGAAAATCATTAAATGTGATAAAAGCTAATTGTGACTGAAAACGTGGGTATAAGTGAATTCACTTATTCAAATAAAATGCCTCATGATTTGTCAATGTGCACAATTACTAAGTACTTCAATCTAATCAACTATAACCTACTGATAACAACCACAGCTGCAGGTATCCTAGATAAGCCTATGCGTTCTGATCTGGGCCTGGCCAGGGGAAACGCAATGTCATGTTTTTATAGACTAAGCTGTGTATTTCTACCCTAAAATACGCTCATTTATTTGTGTTCTGTGAAAATTTGAATGTGATAAAATTTGGTTTATATTCACACTTCTGGTGTCCAGGTCTTTTTAATCCAAAATTATTGAAAGTAATTAATCAATCAACTCAATAATGATGACATAATAAGTATCTTTTTAAAAACAGATGCAAAGGCTTACACGATGCAAACCTGTATACAGCAAGCTCAACCCTGTTGATTCACAACAATGCACATGAATCTAAAAGTAAAAGAATGGAATTAAGAAATATATAAATATTAGATTGAGCAATGTCGGAGTGGCATTGACTAAAATACAGTACAATAGAATACAGTATATACATATGAGATGGTTAAGCAGTGTGTAAACATGATGTAAACATTATTAAAGTGACTAGTGTTCCATTATTAAAGTGGCCAGTGATTCCAAGTCTATGTATATAGGGCAGCAGCCTTTAAGGTGCAGGGTTGCGTAACCGGGTGGAAGTCGTCTAGTGATGACTATTTAACAGTCTGATGACCTCTATGGGATCGGTGTCCATAGAGGTTAAAATGTATTAATAAACCAATTAAGCACATTTGGGCAGTCTTGATACAACATTTTGAACAGATTATTAAAAAAAAAATATTTAACCAGGTAGGCCAGCTGAGAATAAGTTCTCATTTACAACTGCGACCTGGCCAAGATAAAGCAAAGCAGTGTGACACAAACAACACAGAGTTACACATGTAATAAACAAACGTACAGTCAATAACACAATAGAAAAGTCTATATACAGATTGGGGAGGAAATGCAATAAATAGGCCATAGTGGTGAAATAATTACAGTTTAGCAATTAAACACTGGAGTGATTGATGAGCAGAAGATGAATGTGCAAGTACAGATACTGGGGTGCAAAGGAGAAAAAATAATTAATAACATTATGGGGATGAGGTAGTTGGTTGGGCTATTTACAGATGGGCTATGTACAGGTGCAATGATCTTTAAGCTGCTCTGACAGCTGATGCTTAAAGTTAGTGAGGGAGATATGAGTCTCCAGCTTCAGTTATTTTTGCAATTCGTTCCAGTCATTGGCAGCAGAGAACTGTAAGGAAAGGCGGCCAAAGGAGGAGTTGGCTTTGGGGGTGACCAGTGAAATATACCTGCTGGAGCGCGTGCTACGGGTGGGTGCTGCTATGGTGACCAGTGAGCTAAGGCCGGGCTTTACCTAGCAAAGACTTATAGATGACCTGGAGCCAGTGGGTTTGGCGACGAATATGAAGCGAGGGCCAGCCAACGAGAGAATACAGGTCGCAGTGGGTATGTAATGGTTCCTTGGATCAGTCTAAAACGTTGCACATACACTGCTGCCATCTAGT
This sequence comes from Hucho hucho, assembly GCA_003317085.1. Taxonomy (NCBI): domain Eukaryota; kingdom Metazoa; phylum Chordata; class Actinopteri; order Salmoniformes; family Salmonidae; genus Hucho; species Hucho hucho. The sequence continues at coordinate 217,801 of QNTS01001744.1, read as the reverse complement.
GTCCAAAATCTCAATTGCACCTTGGCTGGAATAATACATTATGGTCTTTCTCTTGCATTTCAAAGATGATGGTACAAATGAAATACAAAAAAATTCATGTTTTTTTATTTGTATTATCTTTTACCAGATCTAATGTGTTACCTTCTCCTACATTAATTTAACATTTCCACAAACTTCAAAGTGTTTCCTTTCAAATGGTATCAATAATATGCAAATCCTTGCTTCAGGTCCTGAGCTACAGGCAGTTAGATTATGGGTATCATGTTGACTATCATGTTTAATCTTTCATTCTAAACGCCTGTGTTTAAGATGAGAACACTTATTGGCAAATCTAAATGTCTAATGTTTACGTTTTAAACACTGGCGTTTAGGTTCTAAACGTGTCACATGTTTCATGGTTTTACAGTGTTGTGTGACTGACTGACTGTGTTCCGTCCGACAGGTTTCTGGACGGGAAGCTGGTGGACATCAACAAGGAGTTCCAGCCCTACCTGGGACAGAGAGGACACATCCTGGAGATCCGCACACCCGACATCAAGGCCAGCGTGAAAAAGGCTGCCCAGGCCGTGGGCTACACAGAGGGGGCACTGCTTGCCCTCGCCATCATCATTATCCTCTGCTGCATCCCCGCCATCGTCATCGTCATGGTTACCTACAAACAGTGAGTGCACAACCGCTGTTGTCGTAGCTACATGCACCATGTGTGTGTATAGTAATGGTTGCCTTTCAAAGATTGTAGCACTGTTGTTTGGTGAGACTAAGGAAATGTGCATGGTGCCAGTTATTCAGCCAAGCACAGCTCTCCCTGTCTCTCTCAAACGAATTAGTGATGCTAATAGCATACACCGTCGATCTAATGTCTCGATCTAAAGTCCCTGTTCACGCACTTTGAAAGCAGATTCATTTACAATTCTTTGTGACAAATATCCAAAGCCAATTGTGACCGTCACTGTGCGTCTTCACTCCTCCACTACCCCATCACAACCACCATCACACACATACAGATACAAACACAGATACACACACACAGCCACACCTCTATGTTGTTCTATGTGCCGTGTGAATCCACTGGGTGTGTTACATAAACACTTATGTCTGGGTAATGTTTATACTTAGCAGATGGGTCAGAGTGGTTACCTTGAGCTGAACAAACACATACACACACACTCACATTGCAGAAATAGATAAGATGTGCTAGTTTGTGCAACGTTATGTCTGGGAGAATATTCTGATGCAAATATTCTCGTTTCACTCTTCTGGGGTAATTGCATTTTGGTGTGAATATGTCATGCTGATAACAAAAGAAACAGAATAAAAATGAAAAAGCTTCTTGAGTTCCTGAATTTGTTACCAAGGACTATTATTATTATATACAGTTATGAAATAAGCTGAGCTCTTTGATAGGGTGTTTTATCCAACGCATGTCTATTATGTGAATAACTTTAAAGGAATCCCATGAAAAATGCACATTGTTTCACCTACAGCGATGTGTTTTTCAGAAGGAACCTTAACAACCACCAAACATTAACATTTTATGGAGTTGCAGGAACATTGAGGCATCTCACAATTCCCAATTTAATTAATGTTTCTCATTGTGTTGTATTAACAAAATAGGAATGAACTAATTGTATAATCGAGGTTGTGTTATGTTTTCTTTTTCCCTCTGCTCCGCTTGTCTCCCGCACTGCCTGGTAAACCATCCACCAGATTCAAAGAGTAAGTAACTGTCCATGTGATATGAGTGATCTCTCTTTTATGCTGTTGAGCGTGCATGCTACATGGTCCTCATTACTAAATAGTCCTTTAAAGATTGACCAAGGATTTTATTTGAACTTCAGGAGACAGGCAGAATGTGCCAAAACTGCCAGGATTCAGCGAGCTCTACCAGCGGGCAAGTCTGCCACTCCACGTGCCCCAACAGTCAATCTCTACGAGGAACTGGGGGACAGCAGCATGTAAGTCACCTTTGAACGCTTCCTCCTAACCCCCTCACTTCCTGTTTCAGGTACCAAATCCGATGAGTAATGCCTATTTGTGCAGACGATATAGTTTGCTTGTGTTAGGAAATTGCCTATTTTTCAACAGACATCGATCTTTAGAGTATGTCATGTTGAGCTTTAGATATTATAACCTCTTAGGGATAACCGGCGCGCTAGCGGGCTGTTCCGGACAATACCCGGTGAAATGTAAGGCGCCAAATTCAAAATCCAAAAGTTTAATTATTAAACATTCTTAAATATACAAGTGTTGCATAGTCATCAAAAGCTCTGATTCTTGGCAATATCACAGCGTTGTCAGATTTCAAAAAGGCTTTACGGTGAAAGCACAACATTTGATTGTTTGAGGATAGCACCTCACATATTTATGCATTAGCATAAATTCATATCCAGCGCGGGTCACACAAAACCCATATAAGAGCTAAAAAAGATCACTTACCTTTCGAAGAACTTCTGCTGAGGGTTTCCCAAGTGTCCAACAAAGACATCCAATGGTTCTTTTGTTAGAAAAAGTCATTTATTATATCCATAAATCTCTGTTTGGTTGGTGCGTTATGATCAGAAAATCCACCGTTGAGTCGCCCATTGTACCGTGAAGCGAACGCGTTCAAATATACCTATAAACTTTCTACAAATAAATCAAACATAATTTTTTATGTATCCTTAGGTATCCTTTTATGTATATTTACTGTAATATTTCAACCGGACGATAACATGAAAAATAGGAAAGGAAAATAAAGTGGGGCGCGCTCACAATCTCGCGCCCGTCAAACGTTGTTGACAAAAGTGGTCCCCTGACTACTTCCTCTTCCTATCTGTTCTGCTTAGTGCTAGAGCTTCCAGACACTGTATAAAGACTGTTGACATCTAGTGGAAGCCTTAGGTACTGCAGTCTCAGTCCTAGTTAAAATAGAAATGAATAGGTAGCCTGGAGAAGGTCATGTACAAAAACACTGCAAATCCTGGTGGATTTTCCTCGGGTTTTTGCCTGCTATATCAGTTCTGTTATACTCACATACATTATTTTAACACTTTTAGAAACTTCAGAGTGTTTCCTATCCAATAGTACTAATTATGTGCATATCCTATTTTCTGGGCCTGAGTGGCAGGCATTTTACTTTGGGCACGCCAGACTCTCCAAAACCATCACCTCTGCTGCCGCTCCCTAAGAAGTTAATGTTTTATTGTAGCTGTATCTGAGATATGTTATTAAAGTACTATACAACTTTAGATCATTTGCATTTGAATATAGTGGTATAATGTCAGGGATGCTAGGTAATACTCTTTATTAAGGTAAGGCTTAACGACACCATTTTTGCTTCCACCAAAAGTGATCCTTCCTTTGTAAACTTTAGCGGTATGGTGCTTCTTTAGATGCTTATAGCTTATGTCCTACCATCCCTAAAATGGAAGTACCTCTGTGACTGTGCTTTGATTTCTTCAAATCAATTATGATTAGATTTGAGATTTTTGTATTATTTATTTAATTACATTTTTATTTAACCTTTATTTAACTAGGCAAGTCAGTTAATAACAAATTCTTATTTACAAAGACGGCCTACCAAAAGGCAAAAGGCCTCCTGCGGGGACAGGGGCTGGGATAAAAAAATACATTTTTAAATGCATGAAATAAAATAAAAATATAGGACAAAACACACATCATGACAAGAGAGACAACACAACACTACATAAAGAGAGACATATGACAACCACATAGCAAGGAAGTAACACAAGACAGTATGGAAGCAACACAACATGACAACAATATGATAACAACACAACAAGGACAACAATACATCACGTAAAGCAGCCACAACTGTCAGTAAGAGTGTCCATGATTGAGTCTTTGAATGAAGAGATTGAGAAAAAACTGTCCAGTTTGAGTGTTTGTTGCAGCTTGTTCCAGTCGCTTGCTGCAGCAAACTGAAAAGACGAGTGTGCTTTGGGGACCATTAAGAGAGTGGTCTATTATGTTCAATGCTTTTTTTGACAGACAGATTAGAAATAGAGATAGGTGAAGAGGTTGGGCGAAGAGATTGGAGAAGGAAGGGAGCTCACAGGGATTGAACCCAGGTCTATGTGAGTGTGTAACTTTAGAGCCTTTATGACTCATTCATACAAACAAACTTATTCTCTACCCACTCTCACCATGTTTGTATCCAATCAGAAGCTTCACATTGTGAGCCTAATGGTTTTTAATTCCCCATGAGTACCCTGGTGAGTGGAGAGCTCTTATTCTTCACAGAGGACAGTGCATCCGATCAGAATAGCCACACAATCTATATAATGCATCCTGAAGAAGAGTTTCATCAGAAAAATGCAGTCCAATTTACTTATTTCAAAACCATGCAAGGACATTTTATTTGTTTATGAGTGCAGGAAAATTGAACATTTCCAGAACAACATTGAATTGCACAATCTGTCTTCCTCTGAAGAGGGGATGGAATAGAGTGTGACACAGAGTTCAAACATTTCTCTAGATGTTTGCCATTGGGAAGTGGTAGTTGAAGCTGTGGGTTCATCAGTTGGCTGATGATGATGTTGTGGATGGAGAAAGTGAACTCCTAGGGGACATGTATACATCTGGGCCTTCTTTGGACACTGTGCTCACAAACAAACAAGCTTCAATGCCATACAACACCCCTTCCGTGGCCTACAACTGCTTTTAAATGCTGGTAAAACTAAGTGCATGCTCTTCAACCGATTGCTGCCCGCACCCTCCCACCCGACTAGCATCACTACTCTGGACGGTTCTGACTTAGAATATGTGGACAACTACAAATACCTAGGTGTCTGGTTAGACTGTAAACTCTCCTTCCAGACTCACATTAAGCATCTCCAATCCAAAATTAAATCTAGAATTGGCTTCCTATTTCGCAACAAAGCCTCCTTCACGCATGCTGCCAAACATACCCTCGTAAAACTGACTATCCTACCTTGACTTCGGCGATGTCATTTACAAAATATCCTCCAACACTCTACTCAGCAAACTGGATGTAGTCTATCACAGTGCCATCCGTTTTGTCACCAAAGCCCCATATACTACCCACCGCGACCTGTACGCTCAAGTTGGCTGGCCCTTCACCGCCAAACCCACTGGCTCCAGGTCATCTATAAGTCTATGCTAGGTAAAGCCCCACCTTATCTCAGCTCACTAGTCACCATAGCAACACCCACCCTTAGCACGCGCTCCAGCAGGTATATTTCACTGGTCATCCCCAAAGCCAACACTTCCTTTGGCCTCCTTTTCTTCCAGTTCTCTGCTGCCAATGACTGGAACAAATTGCAAAAATCACTGAAGCTGGAGTCTTCTATCTCCCTCTCGAACTTTAAGCATCACCTGTCAGAGCAGCTTACCGATCACTGTACCTGTACACTGCCAATCTGTAAATAGCACACCCAACTACCTCATCCCCATATTGTTACTTATCCTCTTGCTCTTTTGCACCCCAGTATTTATACTTGCACATCATCATCTGCATATCTATCAGTCCAGTGTTAATGCTAAATTGTAATTATTTCGCCTCTATGGCCTATTTATTGCCTTACCTCCCTACTCTTCTACATTTGCACACACTGTACATAGATTTTTCTATTGTGTTATTGACTGTACGTTTGTTTATGTGTAACTCTGTGTTGTTTTTGTCGCACTGCTTTGCTTTATCTTGGCCATGTTGCAGTTGTAAATGAGAACTTGTTCTCAACTGGCCTACCTGGTTAAATAAAGGTGAAATAAAAATAAAATGTCTGTACAGATCCTCATAGCATGCTACACTAGTAGCTGCATTACTGCTAATTAGTCAACCAATTAAACCTCAACCACTGGCACTGCTGTCCTCAGAGCTGTCACCCTCTACTCTTAACTCCCTCCCTCACCCACACAAACTCTCTCTTTCTTCTTTATTACTCTTTCTGTCTTGTCCTCTCTCTCTGTCTCTCTTGTCCTTCTCCCTTTCTTGCTTTTTCTCTCTTTATTTCTCTACCTGACCCCTTTTTGTTATTCCTTTCATCTATCCCTCTGACACTACCAATCTTCTTTTCAAGGCTCCTGTAGCTCTTCTCTATCTGCTCTCCCTCTACCTCACTCCATGTGTTTGTTTCACCTCTAACCCTCCCTCATCCCTTCTCAAGAGCAGTTATATTTGGTTCATCATCCATTCCCCTGGTGTTCCAGAACATACCAAAGTCTGGCTAATTGTGTATTCTGTGTTCACCACATGGGGTAATGTCTTCTATCAAAGGCCCATAGCTCACATACTATTTTTGGGTTCAGGTGTGCTTTTTTTCTTCAGCCCATACAGCCACAATTTCTAACAGATTTGATTATATTTTTTGGGTTCCTTTGATCGCAATTATTGTGTCATCATAAACCATTACCTCCCAGTGAATTGATTGCATCTAAGATAGGAAGAGACTCCCTCCTCTTGGTTTCATCCGGGATGCATTAGTATTCATGTGTGCATTAGTTATATGGAGTTGACAACTCTTCTGATTGTGCCTCCCCGCTCTCCCCCCTACTGCTCACTGCCTTCAGTATCTGTCCAAAGGGCCATTTGTCTTGGTTCTTACTAAAGACTGCACCAGCCCAGCAGGCCATTCATCAACCCTACTCCCACCTAGCCAGTCCCATACTGGGAGGTGTGGTCGTACTGGCTATGATCTGTCCCTGGTCCCTGCCCCATAATAACAGATGACTGCTTTACAGAGGAAGCTCACATTATCTCTCTCCCAGCGATGATGATAGACCTCCCAGTGAGAGTCCTCATTACTCAGACCCAAAGACACACTACAGTAGTACACCGCTGGACCGTGAGGTCCCGGGGTGCTCCATTAAGCCATGTTTTCATTGACTTTATATGCACTACGTCTGGGACAAAGTTAGTTTTTATCTCGGGAAAATCTGTGTTGATTTGTTTACTATTGGCTAGTGTGAGGCGCAATTGAGTAAAGCATGAAGAATGCCTTTGAAAAAATGGTGCAATACTGTTTTCCAAACTTCTTGAAAATAAGGCCAGGATTCAAGTAAACTGCGATAGCCAACAAACGTATAGCTTTCCATTACTTTTGGTTAGGCAGTGTCAGATGTGTAACTGTGTGAGAGCTGTCAAATTGGTAAGCGGCTGCTCTTGTAGTCATTAGTCACGAAACCACACCCGTCCTTATATCCCACCCACTTTAGAAGTTCAGAACAAGAAAGTGTAGGCTATATAGAAATAATGACACTCAAATGTAAAATCATTCAACAGAATAATAGGGATTTATATCAGCCTAATTGAGGTGATATACTGCATATAATGCCACTCGGTGCATCCAATGGCAATGTCCGTGATAGGTAACACCAGGGGCCGCTTGTGGATTTGACAGCTCTAGCGCAGTTAGCCTACACCTCCAAAACCGCCCAAACAAAGTAATAACAATCTATGCGATTGTCGGCTAATACCGGTTAACTCTGATCTGAATGAATCCTGGCCTAAATTAATATGATATGAGTTATATGGTGTGACACCCACAAAGCTAACCATAGTCAAAGGATGTTTGAACGTAATGCAATACAAATTACATTTTTTCATATATATTTACAAATGCATTCAAGAGACAATTGTGTGCCATAAAAAGATTTATCGAATTGCTATTGGGAAAGAAATTGCTTAGATATGTCAACTTAAGTGTAAGGTTTCCTGACGAAAAATTAGTAGCAGGTTATTGTAAAGTGTCAAAAACTGAAGTTTCTAAAACTGTTAAAATAATGTCTGTGAGTATAACAGAACTGATATAGCAGGCGAAAACCCGAGGAAATTCTGTCCGGAAAAATGTTTTTTTGTTACATGCCCTCACTTCCAATGCCTGTCTATGGGATTATCTGTAAAAAATGACCCAGGTTGCAGTACCTATGGCTTCCACTAGATGTCAACCGTCTTTAGACAAGGTTTCATGCGTTTATCATGGATCACAGAATAGAAGAATAATATGTAAGAGGAGTGAGGAAGTGTATTTTGAGTTTTGTGCGCGAGACCATGAGTGTGCGCCTCGGTATTTTCCTTTTCTATCATTTAGGATACTATCCGTGTGAAATATAATAGTCAATATACATAAAAGTGTACTTAAGCATACATTATAAATGATGTTTGATTTGTTTGGGCAAAGATGATAGGTATAATTTGAATGCTTTCTCTTCACTGTACAATGGGCGAGTAGACGGTGCATTGTTGGTGGATTTTCTGAACATAGCGCGCCAACCAAACTGAGATTTATGGATATAAACAATGACTTTTTCTAACAAAAGGAACATGGATTGTCTTGCTTGGACACTTCGGATTGCCCTCAGCAGAAGATCATCAAAGGTAAGCGATTTATTTTAGCTCTTTTATGTGTTTTGTGAGACCCGCACTGGTTATGGATTTATGCTAATGCAGAAAATATGTGGGGTGCTATCCTCAAACAATCAAATGTTGTGCTTTCGCCGTAAAGCCTTTTTGAAATCTGACAACGCTGTGATATTGCCAAGAGTGTAAGCTTTTGAAGAGTATGCAACATGTGTATATTGATGAATGTTTTATAATTCTACTTTGGGATTTTGAATTTGGCGCTTTACATTTCTCCGGGTAGTGTCGGGATTGAGGCGCTGATCCTTAAGTAGTTTTTAACAGGTCAGAATAATATATGTTTTATATGAATTCTTTCCTCTTTTTTTCATGGCCTACAGGCGAGGATACGGCAGACAGGTAGGCATTTTTATTGTGATGTATTTTTATGTTTTGTACTGTGTGCCAAGCCCATTTTTTTTCATGCTCAAGGGAACTTGAGGCAGCTTTATTCTTCATCATTCTTATCTACCTCTCACTTGATGGAAAATAATGAATGATATTTAGACAAGGGGAGAGATAGTTGGCTGATTATTTTAACATTAGCGTCACAGTTTTCATTTGGTTTGAAAACTGTTGGTGCCATTTTCCCTCCTGGGTGAGCATCAAAGAGAGGAAGGGGGGGGGGGGGGGTTGGCCGGTCTCATGACTTTAACGACCAGTCTTAAACTCTCTCTCTGGACCTGCAGTTCTGAACAAAGGAATCTGATGGGTGTACAGAGAGAATATGCCTCCAAAACTCCAACATCAAAAAGTGGAAAATGAAACAATATTCCTAACATAAAGAATGTGGGAAATGGTGATAAGCATTGTTTTCTCTACTGGTGCTGGGAAGCAATACTAGGAGCTTAGCCAAAGACCAACTGACTCAATGTTTGACAACTTTTGTACCCTGAGTCATCCAAATCCTACCCTGTAAATAACCCATGAACTTTAGCATCAGAAGTGTCATGCATGCTCTTTTCATTGTCTATATTTGATATCAGATCTAAAGTTGTGAGTGTGCTTCATCAGTCATCTATCTCTCATTCCCTTCTGGCTTCTTCTAAAATACACTATATGCATTCTCTCACCATTTCTCTCATCTTTTTTCAACAACACGTTTTGTCTGTTTTCAATTTGACTGTCTACTCTGTCCATCATCTCAATCTTTCCTTTTCTCTGTATTCACCTTCATTACCTCATCTCCACCTTATACTGTGTTTATCCTTTGTTCGTTATCTCCTTCAAATCCACTTTCCTTTCTCTATGGCCATAGCCTTTTTCCTAGTCAAAATCAAATCAAATCAAATTTATTTATAAAGCCCCCCTTACATCAGCTGATGTCACAGAGTGCTGTACAGAAACCCAGCCTAAAACCCCAAACAGCAAGCAATACAGGTGTAAAAGCACGGTGGCTAGGAAAAACTCCCTAGAAAGGCCAAAACCTAGGAAGAAACCTAGAGAGGAACCAGGCTGTGAGGGGTGGCCAGTCCTCTTCTGGCTGTGCCGGGTGCAGATTATAACAGAACATGGACAAGATTTAAAAATGTTCATAAAACAGGCAGAACAGTTGAAACTGGAGAAGCAGCACGGCCAGGTGGACTCGGGACATCAAGGAGTCATCAGGCCAGGTAGGCCTTGAGGAATGGTCCTAATGATCAGGTCCTCCGAGAGAGAGAGAGAGAGCGAGAGAAGAAGAAAAAAGAAAGAAAGAGAGAGATAATTAGAGAGAGCATACTTAAATTCGCACAGGACACCAGATAAAATAAATACTCCAGATATAACAGACGGACCCTAACCCCCCGACACATAAACTACTGCAGCATAAATACTGGGGGCTGAGACAGGAGGGGTCGGGAGACACTGTGGCCCCGTCCGACGATACCCCCGGACAGGGCCAAACAGGCAGGATATAACCCCACCCACTCTGCCGAAGCACAGCCCCCACACCACTAGAGGGATATCTTCAACCACCAACTTACCATCCTGAGACAAGGCCGAGTATAGCCCACAAGATCTCCGCCACGGCACCAGTAAGCCAGTGACTCAGCCCCTGTAATAGGGTTAGAGGCAGAGAATCCCAGTGGAGGGGAACCGGCCAGGCAAAGACAGCAAGGGTGGTTCGTTGCTCCAGTGCCTTTCCGTTCACCTTCACACTCCTGGGCCAGACTACACTCAGTCATAGGACCTACTGAAGAGATGAGTCTTCAATAAAGACTTAAAGGTTGAGACCGAGTCTGCGTCTCTCACATGGATAGGCAGACTATTCCATAAAAATGGAGCTCTATAGGAAAAAGCCCTACCTCCAGCTGTTTGCTTAGAAATTCTAGGGACAGTAAGGAGGCCTGCGTCTTGTGACCGTAGCGTACGTGTAGGTATGTACGGCAGGACCAAATTGGAAAGATAGGTAGGAGCAAGCCCATGTAATGCTTTGTAGGTTAGCAGTAAAACCTTGAAATCAGCCCTTGCCTTAACAGGAAGCCAGTGTAGAGAGGCTAGTACTGGAGTAATATGATCAAATTTTGGGGTTCTAGTCAAGATTCTAGCAGCCGTGTTTAGCACTAACTGAAGTTTATTTAGTGCTTTATCCGGGTAGCCGGAAAGTAAAGCATTGCAGTAGTCTAACCTAGAAGTTACAAACGCATGGATTAACTTTTCTGCATCATTTTTGGACAGAAAGTTTCTGATTTTTACAATGTTACGTAAATGGAAAAAAGCTGTCCTTGAAACAGTCTTGATATGTTCGTCAAAAGAGAGATCAGGGTCCAGAGTAACGCCGAGGTCCTTCACAGTTTTATTTGAGACGACTGTACAACCATCAAGATTAATTGTCAGATTCAACAGAAGATCTCTTTGTTTCTTGGGACCTAGAACTAGCATCTCTGTTTTGTCAGAGTTTAAAAGTAGAA
>QNTS01001744.1:177168-204780 GCA_003317085.1 Hucho hucho | reverse complement strand
ACTGTGCTAGTGGCAGACTCCACTAAGCTGGCAGGCTGGCTAACAGCCTGCTGCCTGGCCTGCACCCTATCTCATTGTGAAGCTAGAGGAGTTAGAGCCCTGTCTATGTTCGTAGATAAGATGAGAGCACCCCTCCAGCTAGGATGGAGTCCGTCACTCCTCAACAGGCCAGGCTTGGTCCTGTTTGTGGGTGAGTCCCAGAAAGAGGGCCAATTATCTACAAATTCTATCTTTTGTGTGGGGCAGAAAACAGTTTTCAACCAGCGATTGAGTTGTGAGACTCTGCTGTAGAGCTCATCACTCCCCCTAACTGGGAGGGGGCCAGAGACAATTACTCGATGCCGACACATCTTTCTAGCTGATTTACACGCTGAAGCTATGTTGCGCTTGGTGACCTCTGACTGTTTCATCCTAACATCGTTGGTGCCGACGTGGATAACAATATCTCTATACTCTCTACACTCGCCAGATTTAGCCTTAGCCAGCACCATCTTCAGATTAGCCTTAACGTCGGTAGCCCTGCCCCCTGGTAAACAGTGTATGATCGCTGGATGATTCGCTTCAAGTCTAATACTGCGAGTAATGGAGTCGCCAATGACTAGAGTTTTCAATTTGTCAGTGCTAATGGTGGGAGGCCTCGGCATCTCAGACCCCGTAACGGGAGGAGTAGAGACCAGAGAAGGCTCGTCCTCTGACTCCGACCCGCTGCTTAATGGGGAAAACCGGTTGAAAGTTTCTGTCGGCTGAATGAGCGACACCGGTTGAGCATTGCTACAGCATTTCCTTCCAGAAGCCGTGAGAAAATTGTCCGGCTGCGGGGACTGTGCGAGGGGATTTCTACGACTATCTGTACTTACTGGTGGCACAGACGCTGTTTCATCCTTTCCTACACTTACATTTCCCTTGCCTAACGATTGCGTCTGAAGCTGGGCTTGCAGCACAGCTATCCTTGCCTTAAGGCGACCGTTCTCCTGTATATTATGAGTACAGCGACTGCAATTAGAAGGCATCATGTTAGTGTTACTACTTAGCTTCGGTTGGTGGAGGTCCTGACGAAACACGTCCAGATAAAGCGTCCGGAGTGAAAAAGTTGAATGAAAAAATAAAAAAAATATAAACGATAATTACAAAGTAAAAAGTAAAAACCGTAAAGCTGGCAGGTAGCAAAGTTAGGTTAGCAACAAAACGCACAGCAGCACGTAAACAAGTCTACTAGTTGTGGCCTCATGGGTGGAATCTTATTAATATTTTTCATAATATCATACAAAAAAAAAAAAATATATATATATATATATATATATACCGTATATATGTGTGTATATATTTTTTTTTATCCTGTGTTTCTACATGCATGTCAAACTGTTTTGTTTAAATTTCAGTCTTCTGTGATATACAGTATATAGAGTGTAATATTGGGATGCAAACTCAAAATTGAATACATTTCAACTCTATAACTGAGGTATAGGTGTCTTCTTTTTATAAGCTCATAACTGTGTATGTGAGGTTTATACTTTTGTTTCAAAGTAGATTTGTTTTAGACTACTGAAAAACACTCTGTGTGACCCTGATTTAGCCCACTGCAGTAAAATATTCTCATCCTCTCATCCTTTCTCCTGCTGTATCTATATCATAAAATGTATTTGAGCTTTGAATTGGACATTCTGTCTCTGTTTCTCCTTATCCTTCCCTCTCCAACTAATCTATGTCAGCAACAGCAACTGCTAAGGACATCCCTGCTGAGACCTGAGGTAGAAACCTTACTGCTTCTCTCAACACATAAGGATAATTATTCAATGCTCACACTGTGCTGTTCTGTAATGTACTGTGCTGGGTTTCTATGGTTTCTCTTTTGTTTCTCTGTACTAATTTTATCTCTATGTACTTATTCTGAAATTCAGGAGCTGTCCATGGAGTCAGGCATCGACCCAGGCCAAGACTACTACAGGGATGACTACTATAATTACGACAAAGGGTGAGTCCAAACTCCACTGATCTTCCCATCTCTCATCAGTCTCGCTCTAAACCAGGGAATTTAATTGATGTCCACTGGTTAATTTAAAGTTGAAAGTTATGCCATTAAGACAAAATTACATTTCACAAGCCCCCGACACAAACAAACACACACACACACACACTGAGTGATCCTTTGGGTTGGAGAGTAATGTGGGGAAATTCAAAATTATTGGTTAAGTGTAATATATTGTATTAGACACCCTCCATGTATGCAGATCATGCCTGTGTTTACCCTTTCCACTCCCACCAAATGTAATCTATTTCTCAGCCTTGATCGGAGCATGGCACCAGAGAGCCTGGTAATGGTCTCCTCCAGTAGGAGAGGGGAGGGTACTTTGGCTTGCGTGGTACACTGCAAATCGCCTATATGGTCTAGACTCTAGAGGAAAATGACGTAACCTACAGCGATACAAACAGATGTTAACCAAATGTTGTGCATTGAACTCTCGTGTTCAAACACTAAGGGGCGTTAAGCTAGTTGGAGGTGAAGCTAATCCCTTACCTGAATCAAACCCGTAATGAATTGTGGGAAGTGGATCATCGACTACTCAACATATTTTAATTGCATATTCACGTAGGCCTCATAGAGTCTGTGACTTACCCTCTCATCATCCATACAAATTCTAATTGCCGCACCGGATGCTTAGTGTGCTTGTATAACAAAGCCCTTCTGTTGAGTCTGACAGTAATTGTGTTGTGAAGACTGGTCGACTATGTTGGACAGCAGGTCCTTATTAAAGCTACTGCTGCTGAGGTTGCTATCACAATAATCACAGACTGCCTTTGATCTGTTTCTATTTAAAGAGCAGGGAGCAATTTAATAGCCGTCTTAAACTCTTAATCCAGCGATCATTAGCTGTATGCGGTGACCCAGTGACCTCACGTGTTCAGGTGTTGCTAATGCAGATTTCCCATTGACCTTCTTCCTTCATTTTCCACACAGTCACTGGTTTAATGCAGCTGGAATTTGGCACCCATGCCAAGTGGGTTACAGATAGGACCACAAATCTGTTTTGGCTTGCTATTTCAGGTCCGACGCAGATGTTGGTATGATTCTGATTTATGTCAGCCCCACATTGCACCTCATTTACGGATTCAATGTGGGGCTAATGGAGATTATGATATGGGCCTTTTAATTGTGCATCGCTCGCAGCTTTAATGCGGGCAGAGTTTAGCCTTTACTCCCACATACATCACAGATTCAATAGTATATTGCAGTAATGTATATCACTTCACTCTCTCGTGTATTTGTACAGATTAAATTATGCAGCAGAACAATGTTGACCCCTTCTCTCATGCATGTCATCTCACAAGTTAGAGGGATGTGGGGTGTAGAGCAGAAGTCATACCAAAATAACCATGACAACTTGGGAACGGTTGATTATGCCAATTTAAGAATGTATTGAATCTGTGATGTATGTGGGAGTAGAGGCTAAACTCTGCCCACATTGCAGCTGCAAGCGACTGTCACCTCTCAAAAAATATTTTACAATGTCAGAAAGGAATTATGGTAGAAACAGCCCTTTAAGCTGTTACACGTTTGCCATTTGTTTTTCCTCTCAGGTATGACCTTCCTCAGTATGGCAATCACAGGAAACTGATCTCTCCCATGTATGATGAGCATGGAGAGCTGATTATGGAGGAGGACTACTACAGCCCCCATGGGTCTGAGGTACTTATTTTACTATATGTATCAACAATTTGATATGACCGACGATTTGATTTTGATTATCAATACTACAGTTGAAGTCGGAAGTTTACATACACCTTAGCCAAATACATTTAAACTCAGTTTTTCACAATTCCTGACATTTAATCCTAGTAAAAATGCCCTGTTTTAGGTCAGTTAGGATCACCACATTATTTTAAGAATGTGAAATGTCAGAATAATAGTAGAGAGAATGATTTATTTCAGCTATTATTTCTTTCATCACATTCCCAGTGGGTCAGAAGTGTACATACACTCAATTAGTACTTGGTAGCATTGTCTTTAAATTGTTTAACTTGGGTCTAACGTTTCAGGTAGCCTTCCACAAGCTTCCCACAATAAGTTGGGTGAATTTTGGCCCATTCCTCCTGACAGAGCTGGTGTAACTGAGTCAGGTTTGTAGGCCTCCTTGCTCGCACACGCTTTTTCAGTTCTGCCCACAAATTTTCTATAGGATTTGAGGTCATGGCTTTGTGATGGCCACTCCAATACCTTGACTGTGTTGTCCTTAAGCCATTTTGACACAACTTTGGAAGTATGCTTGGGGTCATTGTCCATTTGCGTCCAAGCTTTAACTTCCTGACTGTTGTCTTGAGATGTTGCTTCAATATATCCATATCATTTTCCTGCCTCATGATGCCATCTATTTTGTGAAGTGCACCAGTCCCTTCTGCAGCAAAGCACCCCCACAATATGATGCTGCCACCCCCGTGCTTGCAAGCCTCCCCTTTTTCCTCCAAACATAACGATGGTCCTTATGGCAGTTCTATTTTTGTTTCATCAGACCAGAGGACATTTCTCCAAAAAGTGTGATCTTTGTCCCCATGTGCAGTTGCAAACAGTAGTCTGGCTTTTTTATGGCGGTTTTGGAGCAGTGGCTTCTTCCTTGCTGAGCGGCCTTTCAGGTTATGTCGATATAGGACTCGTTTTACTGTGGATATATATATACTTTTGTAACTGTTTCCTCCAGCATCTTCACAAGGTCCTTTGCTGTTGTTCTGGGATTGATTTGCACTTTTCGCACCAAAGTACGTTAGTCTCTAGGAGACAGAATGCGTCTCCTTCCTGAGCGGTATGACGGCTGCCTGGTCCCATGGTGTTTATACTTGCGTACTATTGTTTGAACAGATGAATGTGGTACCTTTAGTTGTTTGGAATTTGCTCCCATGGATGAAACAGACTTGTGGAGGTCTACATTTTTTTTCTGAGGTAAAAAGAAATTCTGAGTTCTTGGCTGATTTCTTTTGATTTTCCCATGATGTCAAGCAAAGAGGCACTGAGCTTGAAGGTAGGCCTTGAAATACATCCACAGGTACACCTCCAATTGACTCAAATGGTGTCCATTAGCCTATCAGAAGCTTCTAAAGCCATGACATAATTTTCTGGAATTTTCCAAGCTGTTTAAAGGCACAGTCAACTTAGTGTATGTGAACTTCAGACCCACTGGAATTGTGATACAGTGAGTTATAAGTTAAATAATCTGTCTGTAAACAATTGTTGGAAAAATGACTTGTGTCATGCACAAAGTAGATATCCTAACCGACTTGCCAAAACTATAGTTTGTTAACAAGAAATTTGTGGAGTGGTTGAAAAACGAGTTTTAATGACTCCAACCTAAATGTATGTAAACTTCCGACTTCAACTGTATATATCAATTTCTACGTTTCCATGCAATTGGCGACTGAGTTTGATGTGAATATAAAAAACACCTGCTGTACATGAGAGTCCCGACCCAGACCCTGACTCCCCTTAACTTCTCAGGGAGCAGCTCCCGAGGTGACGGTTTTGGAGAGCCTGGCGTGCCCAAAGTAAAATGCCTCCCATTCAGGCCCAGAAAATAGGATATGCATATATTTAGTACCATTGGATAGGAAACACTCTGAATTTTCCAAAACTGTTAACCATTTGTCTGTGAGTGAAACAGAACGGATTTGGCAGGCAAAACCCCGAGGAATTTCTGTCCTGATTTTGACACATTGCTCATTTGGGAACCCCTCCCTCATGAAAATGACCATATAAGGGCATATGAATGCAGTACACATCGCTTCCTTATGATGTCAACAGCCTCGAGATGGTGTTTCCCTCCATTTTGGATGCTTTAGACCAGAGAAAACGACCAAACAAGTGGGTCCCCCCTTGATGACAACAGTACCCAGGGCGCGCGCCCGAGAAGTCGCGCAGTGTCTTATTTACCGTCTTTAGAGCTCAGTTTATATTCCGGTTGATTTATAATAGTAAATATACGTAAAAGTGTTCCTAAGGATACATTTAAAACTATGTTTGAATGTTCTTGGACAAGTTTATAGGTATAAGATGAACGAGTTCGCGCCACGTTTCAATGGACNATTTATGGATATAATACATGACTTTTTCTAACAAAAGAACCATGGATTGTCTTCGTTGGACACTTAGGATGACCTCAGCAGAAGTTCTTCAACAGGTAATTGATTTGTTTTCGCTGTGAAATGTGTTATGTGTGTGCCACGCTGGCTAATGAATTCATGGCTATGAGAAAGTATGTGAGGTGCTGCCCTCAAACAATCAAATGTAGAGCTTTCGCCGTAAAGCCTTTTTGAAATCTGACAACGCTGTGATATTGCCAAGAAACAGAGCTTTTGATGAGTATGAAACACTTGTATATTGGTGGATTTTTAATAATTCAACTTTGGGATTTTGAATTTGGCGCTTTACATTTTACCTGGTGGTGTCGGGAGTGGGTCGCTAGCGTCTAGTTAACTGCCCACCTCACTGCCTTGACCTCTGGCGGTTAGTGATGATTTTATGGAAGAACCAGGCTGGGAAGCAGCACTACAGTACCTGTGCTTCAACCATTGTCACTAAAACTACCAGTGCCAGGAACATTACAGCCTTCACCAGCACTTCCACTGCCACTAATGCTACCACTGCCACTGTCACTAGCACTTCCACTGCTCCTGAGCTGGCTAAGTGAAAAGTCAGGCGATGTGCCCTTGAGCAAGGCACTTATCCCTAATTACTCCTGTAAGTCGCTCTGGATAAGAACGTCTGCTAAATGACTAAAATGTAAAATCAGAGTTGTGTGTTTCATATCGTGTTACTGCCATAGTTTTAAGATAACTTGATTGATTGCCATACTTTGCCGTACATTGATTGCCATACTTTTATCTATGACCTGTTTGGATGCATGATATATTTTAATATACGTAAATACTATTTTATCTGTGCATTATTTTCATCTTTGGCTCTCCATCTTTTGTTCTCAGCCTGGGGTGAGGATGAAGCGGCTCAAGCTGGTGGTGGACAGGGAGTATGAGACCAGCTCCACGGGAGAGGACAGCGCTCCTGAACCCCAGAGGAACTGCTTGTCTAATGTCAACCGCCACGCTAACATCAACGGGAACGTCTACCTCTCTCAGAATGGGACCATTGTGCGGACCAGGAGGCCCTTGCACCCCAACAACCTCAAGGTGGGCTCCCCTTGCCACCTGGGCAAACAGTTTAAAAAGCTGGACATGCTGACTGAGACTCAGGAGAAGCTTCCTCTAAACAGCATGGGGGAACTGGTAACAGGAAATGGAATAGGTACACATACGGGCATTAGCTCCACCGTTGACATTAAACTAAGTCCTTCAGCATCACGCGCCTTGACAGAATTGGGTCCAAATCCAACATTGCCAAGGCCCTACATGACAGGATCAGCAGGAGCAACTGTTGTGTAGATGAGCAGGAGTCGTGTTTCGAAGTAAACTTTGACGTCCCACAGCGACCATACACTATCAGAGGAGGAGGAGCTATGCATGGGGCCTTGGAACAGCTTGCACATACCGATGACTAAATTATGACATATGGACTGCTGAGTTTTTATCTTTCTGTTGACAAAGTTGACCATGCTTTTAATGTGTTGAGAGAAAGAGCAAAATATTATTCTATGCCTCTGCTGTATAAGCACCAATCACTGTCCAAGACTAGCAATGTGATTGCACTAACGATATAATTGCACTATTCTTATGAATTAGATTTTATGAGTTTTGATATGCTGATGTTTCATGTGTCTAATACATATCCCTGATATGGATATTATACAATCAGTCAAATTGATGTGAAGCAATGCTTGCCTCGAAACATTTATGACAAGTAACGAATGTTGATTGGTAGTATCCCTAATATTGACCTTGAAGGCCTTTGTCACGCTGGATGTTGCATAATATGTTTTATAAGTATTTTCTTGATTTAGCTGTGAATGATGTCTGGAGCCCAGATACTTGATAATATAGATACATATAATTATTAAGAAATTATATGCATTTTACTAAGATGGCATTTTATTTGCAAATAATGAAATATTATTGTTGATGATTTTATGTTTTAATTATATTTTTTTTAAAGAATCTCAGAGTTAATGGAATTATTTTTGTCATTTTATATCGATCTGAGTATGGAGAGAGATTTTACACTTGTAACCTATGACATAGAAGTAATGCATACATGTTTGTCAATATTTCAACAAAGAAATATGTCAATATTGTTATTATTTAAACTTTGTTATTTTTAACAGACGTGTATCTACAGAATGTGATATTTTCAATCCTTTAAAACTAAATATTTCTGTTTGAGATATTTTCCCTCTAACGCTCTTAGGGATCGCGGACCGCTAGTAGTCCCTGCAGATGGAAAAACAATACCAAATAATGTATTAATCTCAACAGTAAAGTTTTAATGTGCAATAATTTGGAGCACTGGCATAAATGATGAACAGGTGCAGGTTGAAGTAACACAACATCTGCATGTAAGTCATGTCAAGGCACAGGTATTGTGTAGAACGCTGTTTACAAAGGCCCAATATTGAACTCTGAAAAGAGTTGTTTTTGTTCTCGCATTAGCTGGTGATGTGAAAATAAGTTATTCAAGCTTTGGCCAAGTCAATAAAAATAGCAGCACAACATTGCTTAGAATCAAGGGCAGTGATGACATTATTTAGGACCTTTAAGGTTGACACATCCATAACCTGAGCGGAAAACAGATTGCATATCAGAGAGAATACTATAGACATCAAGAAAGCCAGTCAGTTTATTATTGATACATATTTCCAACACTTTTGATAAACAGGTCAAGATAGAAATTGGCCAATAACAGCACTGGGAACCTCCCCAGAGAGGAGAGAGAGGCTCGGTAATGATAGGGGCTGTAAATTTAACTACTTACGAAGTGGTGGGGCGCTAGCACTCCCGACACTACCCGGTGAAATGTGAGGCGCCAAATTCAAAATCCAAAAGTTGAATTATTAAACATTCATCAATATACAAGTGTTGCATAGTCATCGAAAGCTCTGCTTCTTGGCAATATCACAGCGTTGTCATATTTCAAAAAGGCTTTACGGCGAAAGCACAACATTTGATTGTTTGAGGGTAGCACCTCTAATATTTACGGATTAGCGTAAATCCATAACCCAACACGGGTCTCACAAAACGCATAAAATCGCTAATATAAAATCGCTTACCTTTGATGAACTTCTGCTGAGGGCTTCCCAAGTGTCCAACGAAGACAATCCATGCTTCTTTTGTTAGAAAAAGTCATTTATTATATCCATAAATCTCAGTTTGGTTGGCGCGTTTATGATCATAAAATCCACCGTTGAGTCGCCCATTGAACCGTGAAGAGAACACGTTCAAATTATAACTATACACTTTCTACAAACAAATCAAACCTCATTTTTAATGTATCCTTAGGTATCCTTTTGGGTATATTTGCTGTAATATTTCAACCGGACGATAACGTGAACGATAGGAAAGAAAAATAAAGTGATGCGCGTTCACAATCTCGCGCGCGACAAACCTTGTTTACAAAAGTGGTCGCCTGACAATTTCCTGTTCCTATCTGTTCTGGTCACTCCTAGAATTCCCAGACTTTGTATAGAGACTGTTGACATCTAGTGGAAGCCATAGGTACTGCAGTCTCAGTCCTACATAAAGTTGTATGCAATAAGCACTGCAAATCCGGATGGATTTTCCTCGGGTTTTTGCCTGCTATATCAATTCTGTTATACTCACATACATTATTTTAACACTCTTAAAAACTTCAGAGTATTTTCTATCCAAAGCTACTAATTATATGCATATCCTAGCTTCTGGGCCTGAGTAACAGGCAGTTTACTTTGGGCACGTTTTTCATCCGAACTTCAAAATACTGCTCCCTAGCCCTAAGAAGTTAACACTGGAGCTCCCCAGGGGTGCGTGCTCAGTCCCCTCCTGTACTCCCTGTTCACCCACGACTGCATGGCCAGGCACGGCTCCAACACCATCATTAAGTTTTCAGACTACACAACAGTGGTAGGCCTGATCACCGACATCGACGAGACAGCCTATAGGGAGGAGGTCAGAGAACTGGCCGGGTGGTGCCAGAATAACAACCTATCCCTCAACATAACCAAGACTAAGGATATGATTGTGGACTACAGGAGTTAGGAGCACCGAGCACGCCCCCATTCTCATGGTGCGACGGGGCTGTAGTGGAGCAGGTTGAGAGCTTCAAGTTCCTTGATGTCCACATCAACAACAAACTAGAATGGTCCAAACACACCAAGACAGTCGTGAAGAGGGCACGACAAAGCCTATTTCCCCTCAGGCAACTAAAAAGATTTGGCATGGGTCTTGAGATCCTCAAAAGGTTCTACAGCTGCAACATCGAGAGAATCCTGACCGGTTGCATTACTGCCTGGTACGGCAATTGCTCGGCCTCCGACCGCAAGGCACTTCAGAGGGTAGTGTGTACGGCCCAGTACATCACTGGGGCTAAGCTGCCTGCCATCCAGGACCTCTACACCAGGCGGTGTTAGAGGAAGGCCCTAAAAATTGTCAAAGACCCCAGCCACCCCAGTCATAGACTGTTCTCTCTACTACCGCATGGCAAGCGGTACCGGAGTGCCAAGTCTAGGACAAAAGGCTTCTCAACAGTTTTTACCCCCAAGCCATAAGACTCCTGAACAGGTAACCAAATGGTTACCCGGACTTTTTGCATTGTGTGCCCCCCCCACCCCCAACCCCTCTTTTACGCTGCTGCTACTCTCTGTCATATATGCATAGTCACTTTAACCATACCTACATGTACATACTACTTCAATAAGCCTGACTAACCGGTGTCTGTTTATAGCCTCACTACTGCTATTTCAAATGTCTTTTTACTGTTGTTTTATCTCATTACTTACCTACACACACACACACACACACACACACACAAATACCTTTTTTTGCACTATTGGTTAGAGCCTGTAAGTAAGCATTTCACTGTAAGGTCTACACCTGTTGTATTCGGCGCACGTGACAAATATCCTTTGATTTGATTTGATGCAAAGGTTCCAGGCCTTTGCCGAACGTAACGACCTAGCTTTGGACGCATTGCAGGAGCAATTATGTGGGTTGCCTACTAGGCTACCTGCTATGACGGTAACTTCCCAGCCCCTCAGTAACCTGGCTGGTAGCAGCGCCATCACCCCGGTTTCCCAGGAACCCCGCTTACCTTCCCCGGAGCACTATGATAGAGATTCCAGAACCTGCTGGGCCTTTCGCTCCCAGTGCTCTCTCGTTTTCAAGCTGCAGTCTTCATTGTTCCCCTCAGACCGCTCGAGGATAGCATACATCATTCCTCTGACGTCCGGGAGGGCACTCGCCTGGGCCACGGTGGTGTGGGAGCAACAATCCGCCGTCTGCCTCAGTCTGGAGGTGTTTGTGGCGGAGGTGAGAAAAGTTTGAGGCTGCCCGGAGGTTACTCCAGCTTCGGCTGGACTCCGCAGTGGAATTCCGCACACTAGCAGTGGAGGGTGCCTGGAACCCGGAAGCGCTGTTCGACACGTTCCTGCACAGAGTATCGGAGGAAGTAAAGGACGAGCTTGCAGCCCAGGAACTACCAACGGATCTCAACTCACTCATCACGTTGACCATCCAGATCGATGGACGGATACGGGAACGTAGGAGGGAGAAGAGATCTGATTGCGGTCCCAATCACTCACTCAAGGATTCCACCTTGCATCTGACCTTGCATCTACGTTCCCGAGAGAATCCGGGCTTACCCGAGTTCCTCCAAGAGCCTCCGAAGACTTCCGCTTTACTTCTTCCGATGCAGCTCGGCAGGGCTAGGCTGTCTCCAGCCGAACGCATACGAAGACTTAACACCAAGAGTTGTCTGTATTGCTGTACTGCCGGTCATTATGTGTCAACCCGTCCCTTCAAGAGACCTAAGTCATTGGTAGGAATGAGCACTCTGGTGGGTCCTAAGGACAATGTAGCTTCTCCCCCTACTCACCCCCCTCTCCATGCCACCCTGCTGTGGGGCGACCAGTCCAAGTCTCTCCAGATACTCAACAACTTGGGGGCCGATATGAGTCTCATGGACGTTACCCTGGCGTCCGAGCTGGGCATCACCACTCAACCCCTCTCCTTTCCCATGAATGGCTAGCGCTAGAGCCACTGTAGAGTAGGGTTGATCCGGGTAAGAGTGCGTAAATCAACCACTAGAGCGAGCTGCTCCCTCTGCGGGTGGAAACAAGCACAACACCTCTTGACTATAAATACTGTAAATTATTACAAAATGCCAAAGATTAGGCTACATTATATCTCATATTGTCCCACATTTCAGGTTGTCAACACAGGAAACCCAAACATGATTAAAAAACTATCAATACAGAAAGTATTACCCCTTTTTCATAGCAACTATTTCCCTTTTCTTTGATGTTACAGACAAACTAGGACCAACAATATTAGCCTGCCTCTGACTTTAAGATTCCAACCAAGCTCTTTTGACCTCGGGGGGTTTATTTATTTAATGCATTATACTGCCATTGTACTATGATAATGCACAATTAATAAATATGGCAACATATGTTAATTTTTGGTATCCTTTATCATAATTGTGCGTTGCCATTGTAGAATGAATAATGCAGGTTAAAACCATGGAATTTCCATGACCCACATCAATGGTAAAAAAGAGGCAATACCATGGTATTATTTAGGTGAATGGCAGTACCATCATCACATTTCCATGATTCAGATCTATACCATGGTATAAATGATGCTATACCATGATAATATTTAGGTACAATGAAGTACCATGGTAGTACCATCATACTTCAAGGCTAAAACCAAGGTACATTTCCATAACTCAGACTATAACATGGTATAAGTAAAAGTACCATAGTAGTACCATGGTATGAAAACTTTTGTAAGGGCAGACGGGAAGCAGTGCAGCATGCAACGGGAGAAGGTGTCACATCCACTTTTGTCGGGAGGCTGATCGGAGGAGGCGTTCAACCTTACCAGACAGGTGCGTGGCGGAGCCGATAAAAACGTCAGAAGAAAAAAGCTTAACGAAAAACAAAGACGACGGTAAAAACGCACAATTCCAAAGTCTGATAAAACAGAAATTAACCGCAATCTTTCATTAGCTTGACTTTCTACCTATCACTCATCTGCCCATATATCTTTGGACAATTGGAATTCCAGAATATAAAGAGATAGGATAATGTGGAAAGAGAACAGAAGTGTAACATTATGAAGATTGAGACATTAACCTCTTCTCAAAACCCATGATTCAGAATGACGAATGTCATATCAGCCGTCATCAAGATTTATTTTTATTTTTAAAAACGTTCTGTTAAGGCAGCTGATAACATCTAGTTCCAGTCACCCAAATTATTTTTATTACAGTGAGTGTCATTCTCACAGTTATGTTATGACTGTCTCCATTGGGCAAGGGCTGTTGTCAAGAGCATTATAAGTACCATTATGGTTCTGTTTGTCTTATTTTTTTTATTAATTCTTGTTAATCACAAATTATTCTCTTACCTTTACATACTTAAGTCTATAACCACATTGCAAATGACGCGTTAGCCTGCTGGATAAATGTTATGTTTTATGCCTGACATGTTAGGGAATAAATGAGAACTCTACAGAACATGCTCACAAGAAGCCACAAGATGTCGCCTAAAGCTTTATAATGAGAGAGACTGCTGTTGGCCCACCGAACCATGAAATTACACCATACTACCAAGATAAATAACTTGGACCATGCCTACTGTAAAAACTAAACTTTTTCTAATATGTTACTATTTACCTATTTAGCTTTTTTTCGATACGTCATGAACACTTCATAATCAATATATTGATTCACTTTAGTAAATGCTGCCAATATAGTTTGTATGTGGGCATTAACATAGTTTTTTGGATAGTCTAGGATTGCTGTTTCTGAATAACTGGATGCAATGTTGAGCAATACCAAGTGTCTGTACTGTTGATGTCAAGGGCTACTTTTCATTACTAAGCGGAGACATGAGTCACAGTGATGATCAAGCAAATTAATTCAAGCATTTAAGTATCAAAATACTTCTGTCAACAATTCAAAGGAACTGAAATGGATGAGCAATGTAATTGACAAAATGGTAGATGCATCGAAGTATATTTTTGCCTAGATGGGTTGGAGGGTAGGTCACAGTATTTAACTGTTGTGTTTGTTTTCATTCACATACATTCACGTAGGTTAGTGTGTTGTAATATTCCTAATTTAGTTCATATTCTACATGTAGTTCTGGTCTCTGAACATGTTATGTTTTCAGGATGTGCCTCAGTATTGGGAAACATCACGTTCCAGGGAATGTTCGCGATGTGAGCTGGTTTTGTTCCATGTTTGTAAAGATGGCAAAAGTTGTTTACTTCAAGTATATTTCTTCTTGAACATGTAAATATAGCTGAACTTGCTTACTTATTTTTGTCTTGTAGGAAAATATGATAAAAAAAAAGACACACATCATCTCCGCTAGCCCTGCACCAGAAAATAACTCTATACAGAAATACAGAAAATGGATGAAACTCTGGGGAGATTATATATAACTGGAATGATTTGCATATTGCTGTAATGTTTAAGAGGTACTTATTTCATATGTAGGTCCTTTTATCAGTAGCATATGATACCCTTGTTAGACAGTTATGACTGCAGTGCAGACCCCTCGATAAATTTCAGCTACTGACATTCTGCCACTACATGTGGATCATCTGAGCAGTATAATTAGCTGAAATGCTGTAATTAGTAAGGTGTTCAGTATATCAAAGTGCTAGGGTTCCTCTCCTGCTTAGAGAACGCTGTCATAGGCCCCTGAGTCAGATGTTTTTGCATAGTAGAAATCAGTGGAGGCTGCTAAGGGGAGGACGGCTCATAGTAATAGCTGGAACGGAGCAAATGGAACTGCGTGTTTGATGTATTTGATACCATTCCACCAATTCCGCTCCAGCCATTACCACGAGCCCATCCTCCCCATTTAAGGAGCCACCAACCTCCTGTGGTAGACATATCCAGATGTTTGTGGCAATAGACAGACAGCTTATTAATAAAGCCGCAGACAAACATGGTCTCTTTTTTGCTTTCTTGGGTAAGGCAGCTCCAAAATGCAGGTGTTTCAGCCTAGTTGAGTGCTTTCTGTGGTGGTGGGGCTAGCCAGCAGAAAATGCAGAGCGTTGCGCCTGATTGGCTCAGTTTTCTGTCATGATTGGCTTCGTTTTCTGTCAATCATGGGACAGTACGTCATCCCCAATTCTAAGGTTAGAGCTCGAAAATGATAGCCCCTTGGGTTCTGCCAAAGTGTTATATTAGCAGTGCCCATCCAAGAAGGCTCAAGGTCATTGGCCACAGATAGAATGACATCAAATCACATTATATCTACAGTAGCTTTGATTGGACTGATCATGTCAACATCTTAATTTCAAAGTTAGCTAGCAGGCATCATCAGTTGTCATCAAGTCGACAATCTACTGGCAAATCCTTTTTAATCCTTGTCATATGAAGATAAATAATGAAGAGAAATTATAGATAAAATGTATCGACGCTCATCAGCCATTGTAAATAAAGATTACACAACAAGTTGGAAATCGCCAATTCAACAATGAATCAGTGGCTAACTGGAATCAGTGGCTAAATGAAGGCGTTGCAAAGAAACCACTAACGTTAACCTGCTATTCAATGGAGTGGCTGTGTTTTTTTTTCCCAGTCCAGAGAATGCCAGACTTTGATGACAAAGTTTGATGACACAATTTGCCAACAAAGGACCTCTGCACCACCTTCACAAGGTGAGTCCAAAAATGTATTGTATACTGCTGCATAAATGATGTAATATGCAAGGGAGAAGTGTTTACTGTAGCTAAGAAAGTAATACTAAGTGTATGTTGTGTAGTAAGCTGTTTGTAGCCCATGTGCCTCACCCTAATAATTTGGTCTATTTTGTAAACACATCGTTCGTGGCCCGGTGTGTGCTTGTTTGTCTACTTTTTTCTGTACAGCTTTGACAGTGCTACTTATAGTAGTTGTGGTTTTATTATTATTCTTTTTTTTTTATTTCACCTTTATTTAACCAGGTAGGCAAGTTGAGAACAAGTTCTCATTTACAACTGCGACCTGGCCAAAATAAAGCAAAGCAGTTCAACACATACAACAACACATAGTTACACATTGGAGTAAACAAACACACAGTCAATAATACAGTAGAAAAACAAAACAAATCTATATACAATGTGTGCAAATGAGGTAAGATAAGGAACGTAAGGCAATAAATAGGCCATGGTGGCGAAGTAATTACAGTATAGCAATTTAACACTGGAATGGTAAATGTGCAGCAGATGAATGTGCAAAGTAAAAATACTGGGGTGCAAAGGAGCAAGATAAATAAATGAATACGATAGGGGATGAGGTAGTTGGTTGGGGTATGTACAGGTGCAGTGATCTGTGAGCTGCTCTGACAGCTGGTGCTTAAAGCTAGTGAGGGAGATAAGTGTCTCCAGTTTCAGTGATTTTTGTAGTTCGCTCCAGTCATTGGCAGCAGAGAACTGGAAGGAAAGGCGGCCAAAAGAGGAATTGGCTTTGGGGGTGACCAGTGAGATATACCTGCTGGAGCGCGTGCTACGGGTGGGTGCTGCTTTGGTTACCAGCGAGCTGAGATAAGGCGGGGCTTTACCAAGCAGGGACTTGTAGATGACCTGGAGACAGTGGGTATGGCGACGAGTGTAAAGCGAGGGAGCGGTGGGTCGCTAGCGACCCACTCCCGACACCACCAGGTAAAATGTAAAGCGCCAAATTCAAAATCCCAAAGTTGAATTATTAAACATCCACCAATATACAAGTGTTTCATACTCATCAAAAGCTCTGTTTCTTGGCAATATCACAGCGTTGTCAGATTTCAAAAAGGCTTTACGGCGAAAGCACTACATTTGATTGTTTGAGGGCAGCACCTCGTATACTTTCTCATAGCCATGAATTCATTAGCCAGCGTGGCACACACATAACACATTTCACAGCGAAAACAAATCAATTACCTGTTGAAGAACTTCTGCTGAGGTCATCCTAAGTGTCCAACGAAGACAATCCATGGTTCTTTTGTTAGAAAAAGTCATNGCAATGTGTCAAAATCACTTTTTCCAGGACAGAAATTCCTCGGGGTTTTGCCTGCCATATCCGTTCCGTTTCACTCACAGACAAATGGTTAACAGTTTTGGAAAATTCAGAGTGTTTCCTATCCAATGGTACTAAATATATGCATATCCTATTTTCTGGGCCTGAATGGGAGGCATTTTACTTTGGGCACGCCAGGCTCTCCAAAACCGTCACCTCGGGAGCTGCTCCCTGAGAAGTTAATTGACATCCACGTCTTCGGCGCCCGGGGAACAGTGGGGTTAACTGCCTTGTTCAGGGGGCAGAACGACAGATTTTTACCTTGTCAGCTCGGGGATTCGAACTTGCAACCCTCCGGTTACAAGTCCAACGCTCTAACCACTAGGCCACCTGCCGCCAAAAAGGATAGCTAAGGATGCATTTTAACTGGTATTTGATTTGTTTAGGAAGTTTATAGGTATATTTGAACGCGTTCTCTTCACGTTTCAATGGGCGATTCGACGTTGGATTTTCTGAACATAACGCACCAACCAAACGGAGATTTATGGATATAATAAATGACTTTTTCTAACAAAATAACTATTGGATGTCTTTGTTGGACACTTGGGAAGCCCTCAGCAGAGGTTCTTCAAAAGGTAAGGGATTTGTTTTCGCTGTGAAATGTGTTTTGTGTGAACCGCGATGATTTATGAATTTATGCTAATGCAGAAATATTGGAGGTGTTACCCTCAAACAATCAAATGTTGTGCTTTCGCCGTGAAGCCTTTTTGAAATCTGACAACGCTGTGATAGTTAAGGCAGCCCCCCGCACCTCTCTGATTCAGAGGGGTTGGGTTAAATGCGGAAGACACATTTCAGTTGAAGGCATTCGGTTGTACAACTGACTAATAATGGTGACTTTGACTTTTATGAATATTAGCGATAATATTTCACTCGGATGGTCACCTATACCTTATATAAGTAAAATAAAGTGGGGCGTGCCAGCCAGACTCGTGCCCGAGAAAACTTGTTGACATTTCAGGTCCCCATGCCATTTCCTGTACCTATTCGTTGTGTTTACTCCAATCTCTCTGAGTCTTTGTATATAGACTGCTGACATCTAGTGGAAGCCATAGGTACTGCAGTCTCAGCCCTGGTTACAAATGGATTCAATAGGGAGTGTGTCTAACAGAGCCAAAAGTCACCAGAAACTGATTTCCGGATGGGTTTCTCTCAGGGTTTTGCCTGCTAAATGAGTTCTGTTATACTCACAGACATTATGTTAACACTTTTAGAAACTTCAGAGTGTTTCCTATCCAATAGTACTAATTATTTGCATATCCTATTTTCTGAGCCTGAGTGGCAGGCATTTTGCTTTGGGCACGCCAGACTCTCCAAAACCGTCACCTCACCTGCCGCTCCCTCACAATCTTGCGCGCGTCAAACGTTGTTGACAAATGTGGTCCCCTGACTACTTCCTCTTCCTATCCGTTCTCCTTACTGCTAGAACTTCCAGTCTTTGTATAAAGACTGTTAACATCTAGTGGAAGCCATAGGTACTGCAGTCTCAGTCCTAGGTAAAATACAAATGAATAGGCACAATGGAGAAGAAGGTAATTTACAAAAAAAACTGCAAATCCGGATGGATTTTCCTCTGGTTTTCGCCTGCTATATCAGTTCTGTTATACTCACATACATTATTTTAACACTCTTAGAAACATCAGAGTGTTTCCTATCCAATAGTACTAATTATGTGCATATCCTATTTTCTGGGCCTGAGTGGCAGGCATTTTACTTTGGGCACGCCAGACTCTCCAAAACTGTCACCTATGCTGCCGCTCCCTAAGAAGTCAAACATCCTAAATAAATAAACAATAGTTGATTATGTGTTGAATCTGTAAACCGTTGTGCCACATACTTTGACTTCTAACCATCTATGAAAAGTAATCTGACCATGTGTCTTGAAGTGTGTGTACCCTGTGGCCTTTATGGTTACAATCTGACCCATCTATGAACATATTCTGTTGTGGAAATTTGAATCAATAGTGAGGAGAGACAAAGTCAATCACCAATCATGATATTACTTCATTCAGAACGTCTTAATAATATTTATTAATTATTGCAATAATGTAGCTTGTCGATGACACACCAATAGGTGATTAATTGAGAAGCCCATCGATCGGATTTGAGTCACAGCATTTTATAGCAAAGTCCATCCTCCTAGATGTTCATGACAAACAACACATGTATGGAATGGGTCACAAGATTAAGATTTGTATGAAAGATAATCATAATTCACAACTGTTCTCATTGTGTAGAAACCAGGGTCTGGCCCCGAGCCATCTCTCCCTGGTACCTTATAGAACAGAAACATTAACTCATGCTCTGGAATGCAGTATCTCCCAAAGACATCATAAATCTCCTGTCAGTGTTAAATCTCCCAGAGGCCCACTTTCAGTTCACACAGACACAATAGAGTTATTATGTTGCATAAAACAACCATTTGATGCAATTACAGTATTATAACATAACCTTGCAATTTTGCTCTCATATTCCCCCATTTTCAGTCCTCTCAACTTAAAAGAAAATTACAAGATTTAAAAACATTAATTCACATTAAAAAATGTATACATTCTTCATAAAACAAGAAGCATAAAATCTATAATTCATTGCATGGGTTCCTGCACATGACTGGCTGCTATAGCACTGGCTCAGCCTCCTCCCAAGTAACTTAGCACTCTCTCCCATTTCATCCTCCAACACTTATTCTAAGCATTCTACTAACTTGCCTGGGGAGGTCATGATACACAGTCACCTGCACAAACCCATGAAGAAAAACAAAAGATGCATACAGTTTATATGATTCAAGGCTATATCTTCATAGACGGTGAAAATCAAATATTTAATGCATAATGCAGTTATCTATCAAACTCCAATGGATCAGCATGGTGTAAACCACTATGTCCATCCCAGAAACTAAAATTAGCATATCTTGTTGGACAAATCCAGGTAGTGACTCCTGGTTTAAGTAAAATGTATTCCATTGGTGCCTAATTAACATAACCTAAGACAAGCATCATGATTCCACTATTTATAAGGCAACCCATATAGATCAAATAGATTAGGATCAGATTCACTCTCCGGATCAGAGTTCCCCTCTCCATTCACAAGGGCATGCTGAGAATAGAGTCAAGATCTTTAGTTCCAACAGCAATCAAAACAATCAATCCATAATACATTAACCTCTATGGGCTAGGGGGCAGTGTTCGGAAGTTCGGAGAGTCTGGCATGCCCAAAGTAAACTGCCTGTTACTCAGGCCCAGAAGCTAGGAGATTTGGATAGAAAACACTCTGAATTTTCTAAAACTTTTAAAATAATGTCTGTGAGTATAACAAAACTGATATAGCAGGCGAAAACCTGAGGAAAATCCATCCAGGAAATAGCTTTTTTCAGCTCACTGACTTTTCCCATTGTTTGGTATAGTACACTGAAGGGAATAGCTCCCAGATTGCAGTACCTATGGCTTCCACTAGATGTCAACAGTCTTTAGACAAGGTTTCAGGCTTTTATTTTGAAAAACTAACGAGTAATCGTTGTTTATCCATTGGGACCTCCATGGAAAAAGCAGTCTCATTGCGCTCGTGAACGGGGTGCGCTCTGCGTTCTTTTCCTTTTCTATTGAACATAGTTCTCTCCGTATGAAATATTATCATTTATTTAGACATTAGAGTACCTGAGGATTAATTAGAAATGTCGTTTGACTTGTTTGGACAAACTTTACCGGTAAGTTTTGGAACTTCTTTGTCTGCATGCTGAAGGGGTGTATTACTGAACTCAATGATGCCTACTAAACTGACTTCTTTGGGATATAAAGAAGGACTTTATCGAACAAAATGACCATTCTTTGTGTTCCTGGGACCCTTATGATCTTCAAAGGTAAGTGATTTATTTGATATCTTTTTGTGATTTTGTGACGCCTGTGCTTGTTTGAAAAATATGCTGTTGTGGGGCGCTGTCCTCAGATAATAGAATGCTATTCTTTCGCCGTAAAGCCTTTTTGAAATCTGACAATGCGGTTAGATTGCCAAGATTCTAAGCTTTTGAATGTTGTAACACACTTGTATTTTCATGAATGTTTAATATTAATATTATTTTTGTATTTTGAATTTGGCGCTCTGCAATTTCACCAGATGTTGTCGTGGTGTCTCGTGCGCCCTAAGAGGTTAAGGTGACCTGACCTTGATGCCTAATCCAAAGCTCTCCACCCGTATCACCTATAGCAATCCTGTGACTGCCTCCCCTCTACCCAGCACATTCCAAAGCCATCTGGCTCCTTCTGATGTAAAAACCCGTCTCTATCACTCCTCAAATACTATAGTATTATTTCTGATGTATAATTTCTCTAGTATAACAATGTTCCAAGTTTATCCCAGAATCTAACACTATACTACACCGATTCAGCAACCCAAAAGTTTTAACTACAAACAAAACCTGATAAGTCCACTGTACTCCCTCAAATCATTAATCGTTTGTTTTAATGTACTCCAACGTTTATGTTTATGTGCTCTTAATTTAGCATGCGCTATCGCACCACCGAGTTTAACGATTCACTCCCATATTATGTTATATGACTGGTCTCTCTTTTCCATAACCATGTAAAAGTATCCTGGTATCTATTACTAGACCAATGTCCAACAATATATGTAATAGCTGTTTCGCCTTAGATGTTTCCTGTTACCTCTCTAAATGTAATACTTTTTTCTGTCGCAAATGTAGTCAATGTCTCAGCATAAGGAATCAGTGATCCTTTCCGGTAATCGAATCATTTCAACCTGTTGCACTGATTTAGTTAAAAATAAACCTATTGTTAAACAAATCTAGAACCTTTAAAAAGTTGGTGCTGTCTCATCAGCGCAATAGTCAAAACTAACCTGCAATCCAAATTCACTGGTATTACCTGAACTATAAAATCCTGCAACAGTAATCAGAAATGACCAAAGAAAGTTTCTGACTCAATTATTCAGACCTCTACTGCCAATGTTCCACTGCGTCCCTTACAGCCCAGCGAGCACGACTAACTCTTTTATTCTTACCAGTAGTAAAAAAATATAACCCATTCTCAAACAATGTTCTGAGCTTACCTCTATTGTAAGGTTAAAAAACAAACTTGACAACTTTCTCTTCTCTTTCAACTTCACACTTATGAAATGTCCAAGACTTTAAAAGTAACATGTTATGCACCAAATGTATAAAATACATCAGTCAGTTTCTGAAAGAAAAGACACATTTCAGTGGGCACAATACTACAGCCATTTACTACCCACAACTTCGATGATAGCCTAGTTTTATCATGCAATAATTAATACCCATGTTTAGTTATCAATTATGATCATGGTCACAGCTCTATCGCAATTACCTCGAAGTCGCCCTGCCATTCATGTTAAATAAATTAGCCTTTTAATTCTAAATAAGCAAGCTGCTAAAATGTTCAGTTTATATCTTAAATAAAACACTGGCGGCAGTATATGTCTAGGCATCACATATCAATAGTTGAATTACAATCAGAAACCCATAGTTTAGTCAACATCATAGACCCAATGCTATTGAAATGACAAAGAAATCTCGCAAATAACCCAATTACAATGGTTTGTAGTCTTAACATCTTGCACATAATAATGACACAATTCCAGGAAAATAGCCTTAATAAGGCTTGAACCTCATCTTTTTCAAATGATCCAACAAAGAGGCCAACTCAGAAAACGTGTATCTATTATTTGCCCAACCCTGACGCACATCTCGGTCTTGGTGCACAAGTTAGTATATCATTATCGTTTAGTTCGATCATTACTTCATCAAATTTCGAGTAATCGATTATACACACTTTAAATGTCACATTTTCATAAATTCACAGAACACATATAGAACGTAAAGAATTCTTAGGTACTCACATCATTGGCACAGCAAACATTCTCCCAGCGGAAGTCTCACTGTTGCGGAAGTCTCAATGTTTTGCAGGTACTATATAATAAAGGACTTGTGAGGCATCTGTTTCTCAAACTAGACACTCTAATGTACTTGTCCTCTTGCTCAGTTGTGCACCAGGGCCTCCCACTCCTCTTTCTATTCTGGTTAGAGCCAGTTTGCGCTTTTCTGTGAAGGGAATAGTACACAGCGTTGTACGAGATCTTTAGTTTCTTGGCAATTTCTCGCATGGAAAAGCCTTCATTTCTCAGAACAAGAATAGACTGACGAGTTTCAGAAGAAAGATCTTTGTTTCTTGCCATTTTGAGCCTGTAATCGAACCCACAAATGCTGATGCTCCAGATACACAACCAGTCTAAAGAAGGCCAGATTATTGCTTCTTTAAATCAGGACAACAGCTTTCAGCTGTGCTAACATAATTGCAAAAGGGTTTTCTAATGATCAATTAGCCTTTTAAAATTATAAACTTGGATTAGCTAACACAACGTGCCATTGGAACACAGGAGTGATGGTTGCTGATAATGGGCCTCTGTAAGCCAATGTAGATATTCCATAAGAAATCAGCCGTTTCCAGCAACAATAGTCATTTACAACATTAACAATGTCAACACTGTATTTCTGATCAAATTGATGTCATTTTAAAGGACAAAAAATGTACTTTTCTTTCAAAAACAAGGACATTTCTAAGTGACCTCAAACCTTTGAACCGTAGTGTATACCTTACAACAGCTCACCCCAAATTCTGCCACCCCAACACACACACACACTTCACTAGAAATATAGAGTAATTGAGGGGTTTGACTAGTTTTTGGTTCATTAACAGTAGATGCTGTTTTATGGCTGGGACTGAGACACACTTGATTAGCTGTCTGTGACTGGCAAAGCCATACGTTTTTGCTGACAGAGGACATGGCAACCAATGCTGTGTGGTTATTTTTTAATCCTGTTCCACAGAAAGGCACTATACTGGTTATATTGTCATGTTTCTATTGGATTTGCATGGTATCAAGAAATGTTTTGGTGTTTGGATTAAACTGACTTAAATCAAACACTGATGCACTCTGTGTAAACAACCAGGAGCCTTTGCATGGTTGGCCAAATATTGCATCACCACAGCCAGCGGAGAATCCTCAGAAAACAACCCATGACATGTGTGTTATGGGTCCGTTTCCATAGCAACAGGTCCAAACCCATAATATGTGATAATTTGCTATTATGAGTAACTCAGAATAATTCTGCTGAAGTCTTACAATATATATTCACCTCTCCAGTCTGACACAGCAAACTACTTTCAGATCCAGTGGTTCCTGTCGATCCGACCAAAAACTGAAAAGAAAAGTGGTTAGAGTCGTTTTAGCTGTTAGCAGTTTATTACCCCACACTGCTCTTTGTGAATGTGCTCATCACAGCCAGACGGCTTAGATGTGGTTTGGAGCATCTGTGTGGTGCGTTGCACAGAAGACAGACAGAGAGAGACAGAGTGAGGGAGGGGGGAAGGAGGGAGGGACGGACAGATAGACCCCAGCGCCACTCTAAGCCCTCAGTTTTTCCATCACCAATGTCGCCACTACGGTGATTTTAGTGCTTTTGAGCAGAGCCAGGGGACAGAGAGAGAGAGAGCGAGAGATAGAGAGACAGAGAGAGACAAAGAGAGACAGACAGACAGACAGACAGAGACAGAGAGGGGAGCCACCAGTCTTGAGTCTAGTGGATGACTTATGAGGCTGATGGTTTGGTCTGGCTGGGCTTTAATGGGGCTGGGCCGGTGACCGATGGATGGGGGGGAGGGCACTTGACGAGGATTGGTGGGTCTTTGAAAATAGCCTGGTTCAAACCTGCGGTCGATTCCGAGTCCCTACCCCACATACAAGTGTGGTGTTAATTTACAAGGCTGTTTAACCGCGTAGCGGTCCAACGCGGTGGACTGACACTAGACGACAGCAGCCTAATATCCTGCCCTTTAAACCCAGCTCTAATGGTTGCTTTAGTGCGAGCAGCAGGCACTGGGAGAGGTGCCTAAGGGTCTTTTCATGGGGGCCCTCTGAGTAACACATCAGCTCACACATCTATGGGCCACTGTCCAGGGCTTTATTAGTACCTGCTTATGTGGCTGTGGCGCCACTGTTTTTAGGCATGGCTCTGTGACAGTAGGAACATGTAGGAGTATGTTAGTGACCTATTAGACTGATGTAACTATGATCTTTGGATGTGAATGTCTTATTAATATCAGTGACTGTGGCGCCTGTGACATTTGAATCGTAACTACTGGACTGGGTATTTTTGACTGAGCTCTCAGATTGAGGCATTTTAGACCTGCAATTGGTTGCTTGACTCAATCGGATAGAGAAGTTCGTCTTAATGTTAAGATAATTTCCAGTCTCATCCTTGCAATTCAGAACAGAACCGTTTAATGAAGAATCTCTCCCTGTTATACCTCTGTGGTAAATTAATAGCATATGTGAATGTTGTTGGGCAAATTTACAGTATATGCAATATGAGAGCAAACATACACTAAGCATAACAACACCTGGGTAAACAGGACATTTATGACTGTATACCTTTCTGTGTGGGCCCGCAAGCCCACGCAATTAGACTCCTTCTGAGAGGAATAGATGATTATCACTCAAACTTCTCACATTGCTTAACCCAGGCTACCAAGGAGAAAATTATTTACTTTTGTATCAACACTGTCAATGATGCATTGAAAATGATCTAAAATGCCTAATTCCAAACAAACGTTTACTATTATCTTTCCATTTTTTTTGGTTGGAAATTGAAGATTTGATGGCATTGGATTAAAATAAGCTTAAGCATAATGGTGGAAAAAACATTAAACCTACCAGAGGGCTAGGTGGGACAGAGTGAAAAGAGGGAGCAAGTTATCAGATTAGAATCTATCCACCCTTGGAGAACAGTCGCCTATGGTCTTCTTCACATGCTGGTTCCTGGATTGCTTCCACAGGAGGTTGGTGGCACCTTAATTGGGGAAGACGGGCTCATAGTAATTGCTGGAACAGAATTAATGGAATGGTATCAAACTTGTTTTCTTGTTTGCCAGTGAGCACCGGCTGAAAAGTGATATATTGATATATTGCCCCAAAATAAACGCCTATCATTGGTTTCCGATTTGGTCCGGTCTGGCCCTGATTTGGTCCAGACTTGGTTCAGATTTGGTCCGGACATGCCTTGATTCAGCCCAAACTTGGTTCAGAATTTGTTCGGTCCCGACCGGCCTTCCTTTGACCCAAACTTGGTTCAGATTTGTTCTGATCCGGACCGCCCATGATTTGGCCCAAACTGTGGTTCAGATTTGGTCTAGTCAAGACCGGTCTTGATTTGACCTGATTGGTTCAGATTTGATCCGGTCCAACTAAATTTGGTCCTGTTTTGAGGCTGAGGTCATTAGAATAATACCTCGATTATATTGCAAGTTTTATTTTTACATTTACATTTTGGTAATTTAGCAGACACTTCATCCAGAGCAATTTACAGTCAGTGTATTCAACTAAGGTAGACAAACAACTGCATATTGCAGTCATAGCAAGCAAAACAATTATGTAACCGTTACTAAGAATGTTGTCGTAGTTAAAGTTTTCTGTTGGTTGTATCAGGAACCTTTGAACATGATCTCTGCCAGTTCTGTATTTTAAATGGCTCACATACATACAGTACATGTGACAGATGGGATCAGTAATAGATATTTAAAACTGCAGTCTCCAATTTGCTATTGTAAGTGGAAACAAATTCTTTCAACATGACATAATGCTATCTTCATTGACATGTAGACACCTACTCATTCAAGGGGTTTTCTTTACAATTACCATTTTCTACATTGTTGAATAATAGTGAAGACATCAACACTATGAAATAACACATATGGAATCATGTAGTAACCAAAAAAGTGTTAACCTCTCAGGGATCATTGGGGCGCTAGCGCCCCACTCCCGACACTACCAGGTGAAATGCAAAGCGCCAAATTCAAAATCCAAAAGTTGAATTATTAAACATCCACCAATATACAAGTGTTCCATACTCATCAAAAGCTCTGTTTCTTGGCAATATCACAGCGTTGTCAGATTTCAAAAAGGCTTTACGGCGAAAGCACAACATTTGATTGTTTGAGGGTAGCACCTCACATATTTTTCCCATAGCAATGAATTCATTAGCCATCACGGCACACACATAACACATTTCACAGCGAAAACAAATCAATTACCTGTTGAAGAACTTCTGCTGAGGTCTTCCTAAGTGTCCAACGAAGACAATCCATGGTTCTTTTATTAGAAAAAGTCATGTATTTTATCCATAAATCTCCATTTGGTTCGCGCGTTATAATCAGAAACTACAGCGTCCACACCTCCATTGAAACATGACTAGAACTCGTTCAACTTATACCTATAAACTTGTCCAAGAACAATCAAACATCATTTTAAATGTATCCTTAGGAACACTTTTACGTATATTTACTATAATAAATCAACCGGAATATAAACTGAGCTCTAAAGACGGAAAAAAACACAGTGCGCGCTTG
>QNTS01001744.1:140121-167586 GCA_003317085.1 Hucho hucho | reverse complement strand
CCAAAACACACGGCCAAGGCAACAAAGGAGTGGCTCAAGAAGAAGCACATTAAGGTCCTGGAGTGGCCTAGCCAGTCTCCAGACCTTAATCCCATAGAGAATCTGTGGAGGGAGCTGAAGGTTCGAGTTGCCAAACGTCAGCCTCGAAACCTTAATGACTTGGAGAAGATCTGCAAAGAGGAGTGGGACAAAATCCCTCCTGAGATGTGTGCTAACCTGGTGGCCAACTACAAGAAACATCTGACCTCTGTGATTGCCAACAAGGGTTTTGCCACCAAGTACTAAGTCATGTTTTGCAGAGGGGTCAAATACTTATTTCCCTCATTAAAATGCAATTCCATTGATAACATTTTTCACATGCGTTTTTCTGGATTTTTTTGTTGTTATTCTGTCTCTCACTGTTCAAATAAACCTACCATTAAAATTATAAACTGATAATTTCTTTGTCAGTGGGCAAACTTACAAAATCAGCAGGGGATCAAATACTTTTTTCCCTCACTGTAGACCATGTAGATAGTCCGGGTGGCCATTTGATTAGTTGTTCAGCAGTCTTATGGCTTGAGGGTAGAAGCTGTTAAATAGCCTTTTGGTCCTAGACTTGGTGCTCAGGAACCGCTTGCCATGCGATAGCAGAGAGAACAGTCTATGACTTGGGTGACTGGAGTATGACAATTTGTTGGCCCTTCCTCTGTCACTGCCTAGTATATAGGTACTGGATGTCAGGAGCTTGGACCTTGTAATGTACATGGTGTAGAGAGAACATCCTCTTTGAACAATATACAGGAAACTGTATACATACAGTGCATTCGGGAAGTATTCATGCCCTTCACTTTTCTCAAATTTTGCTACGATACAGCCTTATTCTAAAATGTATTAAATCGTTTTTTTTCCCTAGAGCAAGTCTTAGTTACATCTTTTACATTTAGCTAAGGAGTTTTGTGCTTGATGGAGCATTATTTTTTAAGTTTGACAATGTGCACGAAAATTCCGTAGCTACAGTCAAGGCCCCTCAGAGGAGGACGGGGTAGACCATCCTCCTCATTGTGAATTCCATAAAAATAAAAAATGTGAAACGTTTTCAAAGTGATCCTTTTTAGATAAAACTACACAACATACAGTACCAGTCAAAAGTTTGGACACACCTACTCATTCCTGGGTTTTTCTTTATTTTGACTATTTTCTACATTGTAGAATTATTGTGAAGACTTCAGAACTATGAAATAACACATATGGAATCATGTAGTAACCAAACAAGTGTTAAACAAATCAAACTATATTTTATATTTGAGATTCTTCAAAGTTACTACTCTTTGCCTTGATGACAGCTTTGCACACTCTTGGCATTCTCTCAACCAGCTTCACCTGGAATGCTTTTACAACAGTCTTGAAAGAGTTCCCACATATGCTGAGGACTTGTTTGCTGCTTTTACTTCACTCTGTGGTCCAACTCATTCCAAACCATCTCAATTGGGTTGAGGTCGAGTGATTGTGGAGGCCACGTCATCTGATGCAGCACTCCATCACTCTCCTTCTTGGTCAAATAGCCCTTACACAGCCTGGAGGTGTGCTGGGTGATTGTCCTGCTGAAAACAAATGAAAGTCCCACTAAGCACAAACCAGATGGGATGGCGTATATCACTGCAGAATGCTGTGGTAGCCATGCTGGTTAAGTGTGCCTTGAATTCTAAATAAATCACTGACAGTGTCACCAGCAAAGCACCTCCACACTATCACACCTCCTCCTCCGTGCTTCATGGTGGAAACTACACATGCAGAGATCATCCATTCACCTACTCTGCGTCTCACAAAGACATGGCGGTTGGAACCAAAAATCTCAAATTTGGACTCATCAGACCAAAGGACAGATTTCCACTGGTCTAATGTGCATTGCTTGTGTTTCTTGCCCCAAACAAGTCTCTTACTATTATTGGTGTACCACAGCGAATCTATGGTGTGCCTGTGCTTTTAGATTTGACCCATTGGAAACAAGCCACAGCTGGGTACCACATGGCATCATATATCTGCTGCATTCCATGTCCACATTCATATACAAGATGAGATGACTGTTCCCCCGAGTTGCGGTCTCCCACTTTCTTTCACTCGATCTCTCTGGTTTCTTCGCACTTCACCTCTCTTTCTCTTTCCTTGTCTAAGCCAAAGACATGTTATTCATTTATATAGAGGCTCCCCAGAAGACACGTGCTGTC
Source organism: Hucho hucho (assembly GCA_003317085.1). NCBI lineage: Eukaryota > Metazoa > Chordata > Actinopteri > Salmoniformes > Salmonidae > Hucho > Hucho hucho. Next base: position 165,379 of record QNTS01001744.1, on the reverse strand, counting down.
TGAAGTGGAGAAAGCGACGGTTCAGACAGCTGATGAATGTTGGAATGCATTTGGTCGTATTAACTTTGCTGACATGATCAGACCACAGCAATGCATGCTCGCCACGCCAGGAAAATACAAGCCCCTCGGACAATGTCTCTGAAGTGTGAAATTCTCGCTAAATCAATACAACAAAGTCCAACATGTGCGAGCAAAGTAGGCGTGTAGACCATAATGCTTGAACCTTTGTTTTCAGACATTGTCTATATTCAAAGTGTGAATTTAGCCATTTCACCAAGACAAGAGCTAGTAACAGCATTGATGTGTACTGTTCATCAAACAATTTTATAGTGAATGTCAGTGAAAATTTAATGCCAATATCCAAAATTGAAAAATGTCAGTTGGTAGAGCAATATAGATATAAAAACTGATTGAAATCCATAGCTGGAGAAGTTCCCAACGTTTTTTTAAGGCCAACGACATTCTCATTAATACGTAGAGCTTATATAGAATATTAACTAACGTTGATTGTACATTAATTAAATCCATGTCTGGCTAAATTGCTATAGTTATCATAAGGCTAACCACTGAACTAATAATACGTCTTAGATCTCTTTAAATATGATGACACCAGGGACAAGAGGGACTATATGACTGTCACCTTTTCCAGCAGTCTGCAGTGCACTGCATACCAGTCTGGCTGTGATTACCCTAACAGAGACAGTAAATCATGACGCAGTGTGAGGCAAATTTGTGGTGGGTGAAAATAAACTGGCCCTGGGTTTATTGAATCGTCGTTGACTAAACCTGACCCATTAACACGTGTGTGGGAGAGAGTCACAGTGGCAGCTAGAGAGAGTGGGGAGGAACAGGCATTTAATAAAACAGGCTATTTAAGTGCTATTAAGTTTTGTCTCGTTTTGAAACAGTAAAAGTATAAGAAAGAGAAATAGCAATATTGAAAAGTCAACTTCAGAAAAAAGACCTGGATCCATGGGTAAAGCCACACCGTTTCTTGCCACACCGTTTTCTTTTTACTTTATACTGTTGCTTGTACTTGATAGTGAAAAATATCACTTAGTGGTTTCAAAAGTTCACCTGTATTTATGACATTTATGTAACTCTTCTTTCATTTGAGGACCAGATTGCACAGGGACACATTGACTCAAAAGTTTCCACTCTGGTTGGAAGCTAAGCTAGTGAGTCAGTATCAATACAAGTGTTAGAGCGATCATGCCTCCTTTGAGCCTGAGTACAGCTCTACAAACCCATCAGATAAACCAGGATTCCCTCACATATCATTTTACTAGTCCAGTTGGGATGAGACGAGGCTTTTCCTCAGCTCTTTCTGTCAGGGAGTCTCATCTCTGTTTGTTTGTTTTGGAACAAAGTATGTCATACAGCTGCAAACCACAAAACGTGTAAAATGCAAAATGTGATTATTAAGGAGCATCCAGACGCTGCACTTGATGAATTTATGAAATAGCTTCTTCCAATGATAAACATACACGTTAAGAAACTGACTGTTAGAACTGCTAAGGATATATGGTTTGATGAGGAATTGAAAAACTGTATGGTTGAAAGAGATGGGGCAAAAGGAGTGACTAATAAGTCTGGCTGCATATTTGACTGGCTGACTTACTGAAAATTGAGAAATTATGTGATTAAACTCAACAAAAAGAAGAAACTGCAATATGAAGCCAAGATCAATGATATAAAGAAAGACAAATTAAATTCCATCTTTCATCGAATCAGATGGCTTATTCATCACAAAACCATTTGATGTTGCCAATTATTTTGATGATTACTTCTTTGGCAAAGTGGGCTAACTTAGCAATTGTATTCATGCATAAAAAACTAACATTGACAGAAAAGCATTGCAAGTTGAATTTTGTTAAATTAGTGTGGAAGAAGTGGAAGAATTATTGTTATCGGTCAATAATGACAAACCTCCTGGCATTGGCAACTTTGATTGAAAGCTACTGAGAATGGTAGTTGTCTCTATAGCCACTCATATGTGTCATATTTAATCTGAGCCTAGAGGAAAGTCTTTGTCCTCAGACCTGGAGGGAAGCCAAAGTAATTCCGCTACCCAAGAGTGTTAAAGCGGCCTTTACTGGTTCTAACAGCAGACCTTTCAGCTTGCTGCCAGCTCTTAGCAAACTGTTACAAAACATTGTCTTTGACCAAATACAATGCTATTTCTATGTAAACAAATTAACAACAGACTTTCAGTATGCTTATAGAGAAGGGCACTCAGCATGTACTGCACGGACACAAAGGATTGATGATTGGTTTAACTTCTTAGGGAGCGGCTGCATAGGTGACGGTTTTGGAGAGTCTGGTGTGCCCAAAGTAAAATGCATGCCACTCAGGCCCAGAAAATAGGATATGCACATAATTAGTACTATTGGATAGGAAACACTGACGTTTCTAAGATTGTTAAAATAATGTATATGAGTATAACAGAATTGATATAGCAGGTGAAAACCCGAGGAAAATCAATCTGGATGTGCAGTTTTTTTTGTAAATGAGCATCTTCTCCATTGTGCTTATTGCATACAACTTTATGTAGGACTGAGACTGCAGTACCTATGGCTTCCACTAGATGTCAACAGTCTATATACAAAGTCTGGGAATTCTAGGAGTGACCAGAACAGATAGGAACAGGAAATTGTCAGGCGACCACTTTTGTAAACAAGGTTTGACACGCGCAAGATTGTGAACGCACACCACTTTATTTTTCTTTCCTATCGTTCACGTTATCGTCCGGTTGAAATATTACAACAAATATACCCAAAAGGATACCTAAGGATACATTAAAAATGATGTTTGATTTGTTTGTAGAAAGTGTATAGGTATAATTTGAACATGTTCTCTTCACTGTTCAATGGGCGACTCAACGGTGGATTTTCTGATCATAAACGCGCCAACCAAACTGAGATTTATGGATATAATAAATGACTTTTTCTAACAAAAGAAGCATGGATTGTCTTCGTTGGACACTTGGGAAGCACTCAGCAGAAGTTCATCAAAGGTAAGCGATTTTATATTAGCGATTTTATGCGTTATGTGAGACCCGTGTTGGGTTATGGATTTATGCTAATGCGTAAATATTAGAGGTGCTATCCTCAAACAATCAAATGTTGTGCTTTCGCCGTAAAGCCTTTTTGAAATCTGACAACACTGTGATATTGCCAAGAATCAGAGCTTTTGATGACTATGCAACACTTGTATATTGATGAATGTTTAATAATTCAACTTTTGGATTTTGAATTTGGCGCCTCACATTTCACCGGCTAGCGCCCCACCACTCCGTAAGTAGTTAAAGAAATTGATAATAAGAAGATTGTGGGAGCTGTACTGTTAGATTTCAGTGCAGACTTTGATATTATTGATAAAATGTATGTGTTATTGCTTTTCAACCACTGCCATATCGTGGATTCAGAGCTGTCTATCTAATAGAACTTGAAGGAGTTTCTTCAATGGAAGCTTCTCTAATGTCAAACATGTAAAGTGTAGTGTACCGCAGGGCAGCTCTCTAGACCCTCTACTCTTATCTATTTTTACCAATGACCTGCCACTGGCATTAAAACAGAGCATGTGTGTCCAGGTATGCTGATGATTGAACCATATATGCATCAGTGACTACAGCTAATGAAGTCACTGAAACCATAAAATCCTGTTAGGGAGCGGCAGCAGTGTTCAGAGTTTTGGAGAGTCTGCCGTGCACAAAGTAAAATGCCTGCTACTCAGGTCCAGAAACTAGGATATGCACATAATTAGTAGTATTGGATAGAAAACACTCTGAAGTTTATAAAACTGTTAAATTAATGTATGTGAGTATAACAGAATTGAAATGGCAGCCAAAACCAGAAGAAAATCCATCAGAGAAAATGTGATTCTGTGAGCTGCCTCCTTTTCCATTGACTTGCTATAGGAAATGCTGAAATCCAGCTCCCAGGTTGCAGTACCTATGGCTTCCACTAGATGTCAACAGTCTTTAGACAAGGTTTCATACGTTTATCTTGAAAAATAGGGGAGTCGAAGAAGTTTATCCAAGGGGAGTGAGGAAGTAACTTTTGTCTTTGGCGCGTGGGACCGTGAGCATGCGCCTCGGTTTTTTCCTTTTCTATCGCCCAGGATATTATCCGTGTGAAATATTATCGTTAATATACATATTAGTGTACCTAAGGATCGATTAGAAACGTTGTTTGATTTGTTTGGACAAAGTTTATAGGTATATTTTTAACGCTCTGTATGTCTTGTATAATGGTTAGTGGACGGTGGATTTTCTGAACATAAGTGGCCAACCAAACGGAGCTTTATGGATATAAAGAGGGACTTTTACGAACAAAAGGAACATTGATTGTCTTGATTGGACACTTCGGATTGCCATCAGAAGAAGATCTTCAAAGGTAGGCAATTTATTTTCGCTTTTTATGAGTTTTGTGACACCCGTGATGGTTATGTTTTTATGCTAATGGAGGAAGTACACGGGGCGCTGTCCTCAGACAATCAAATGTTATGCTTTCCCACGTAAAGACTTTTTGAAATCTGACAACACTGTGAGATTGCCAAGATTCTAAGCTTTTGAACAGTGTGAAACACTTGTATTTTCATGAATGTTTTATAATACTACATTTGTAATTTGAATTTGGCGCTCTGAATTTTTCCGGATATTGTCGTAGGTGGGTCAATAGCGCCCCACTGATCCCTAAGATTAACAAAGAGATTCAGTCTGTTTTGGAATGGATGGGCAGTAATACATCTCTAAAACTAACCTCTGACACACACACTTACCCCACCAGACATGCCACCGGGGGTCTTTTTACAGTCCCCAAATCCATGGCAAATTTAAGAACGCGTACAGTATTATATAGAGCCATTATTGCATGGAACTCTGTTCCTTCTCATATTGCTCAAATGAAGAGCAAACCTGGTTTTAAAAAAACAGATAAAGCAACACCTCACGGCACAACGCCTCTCCCCTATTTGACCTAGATAGTTTGTGTGTATGTATTGGTATTTAGGCTACGTGTGCCTTTTTTAAAATGTAGTTCTGTCCTTGAGCTGTTCTTGTCAATTAATGTTCTGTATTATGTAATGTTTTAGGTTTTGTGTGGACCCCAGGAAGAGTAGCTGCTGCTTTTTCAACAGCTAATGGGGATCCTATTAAAATACCAAATACTAAAACCTATGTTAGATCCCACAGATAAACTCCCAATGATTTATTATAGAAAGTAGCTTTTCTATGGTAAAGCAACTTCATAAACTCAAAGTTACTTGCATAAACCTGGATCTATGAGAATGTGAGTGTGATGTCTCACTATGAGATACACCTAGGGGTGTCATAAACTTTAAATATGCAACCACACAGGGTCTGTTGGAGACAGACAGGTCTAATAGCAAATGAGGTGATCCCCTCACCTCCATAAAGGGAGCCACTCACCATTCAACTGGTCATTCGAGCATGCCTCTGTTCCTTGCGCTTTTGCGACCAGGGAAAAGAGGCGAGACATCTCACTCATATTCTCATAGAACAAGGATTATGCAGGGAACCTTGAGTTCTATTACAAATACTTGTTCGATGTCTGACTATGGAATATGGACAACTCCCGTAATGCAGACATGCTCTATAAAGCCGGGGTAGTTCCAACAGCATCACCCCTCAAAGGTTCCGAGACTGAGGGAGTATGCCCAACGAAAGTGCAGTGACATCCAGTCAGTAGAGACCTCATAAACGTATGAGGGGTGGCCCATCATGCCATAAAGCAAATCCCTCTTGTAGAAAGGGCTGTAACTCTTGCTATTATATTTTTCAATACAATAGCCTCCACTATCTCAAGATAGTCATTAACCCTTTCATGTGTGAGTTCCAAATATCTCTAACGGTCGCCCCAGCGTGAGTTTTTTTAAGCATGTGATGTTCTCTCCATTCCAGAATGGGATTGTTAAGCAACAATACATTTAATTTGCGCAGCCTGTTTTAATTTAAAGGCTGTTATCAACTTGTCAATTTCAAAAAATTTCTAAAAAGTTTTTCTTTTCTAAGAACAATTTGAATTGAGCTGTGTTCTGCCTCATTCATTCACATAAAAGTAGTAATTTTTACTTTTGCGGACCAATTAATTTTTTTGACATTTCTGACCCGGACAAAATTCCCCAAGCACTTCCTAGTTGTTTGTGCAGTTCTAGTCTGCAGACATTTGCTCTTCTCCCGTCCTGCACACACGTGTTCACATTTTCCGTCTGTTGCCTGCGTCGCAGTCGTAGTTGTTTTCGTTACCAATAACAACTTTGGAAATGTGTGCGTTTCTATCAAAGTAAGTGCCTTATTACATTATAATAGTTTCTGCATGTCGTGTTATGTTGTTTCTACTGTAGCATAACATTTTTGTGTATATTTCTTATAACCGCGGACACGCAAGGTAATGTTACTCATTTCATAACCTTTATGGTGTTATACTCAATGCTTTGGTAGCTAGCTACATTATTCTATTAGCTCTGGAAAACAATACTAATTGCATCAGAGAAGTATTAGCATGTGTTGTATTTTGAAGCTATCCTGGCCTTATGACTCCCAAGTGGCACAGCTGTCTAAGGCACAGCGTCTCAGTGCTAGAGGCGTCACTACAGACACCCAGGTTCAAATCCAGACTGCGTTTCAATCAAAGTAACTGCCTTATTACGTTATAATAGTTTCTCTATGTTGTGATTACTGTAGCTCACTGTGTGTATTGAGCATAATATATTTGTGTGTATTCCTTATAACCGCGGACACGCGAGGTAACCTTTGGTGTTATATTCAATCGTGCTTATGTAGCTAGCTACATTCTTCTATTAGCTCTGTAAAACAATGCTAATTGCATCAGAAGTATTGGCTTGTTGTATTTTGAAGATACCCTGGAAAAATGGAAAATGATCATCTTATACCACTTGGTTGTTTTCTGAGTGCATTCCACAAAGCTGTTCATCATGTCCGCCTTATCCACTGCCCCCATTTTGAGGTTTTAGTCAAGCACGCAGTCTGGTTTGATTTTTCTCTTTCCCGTCAGGTGGTCCTCTTTCCCTGTGGCCGACATGGTTGCTGTATGGACAGAGGAGAGGACATGAATGTTTCGTTTGTCATGACACTTTGCTGCCAGCTGTTGACATTTCTTATTTTGTATAACGGGTCATTTAGGATGGCAGTTGTCACGACTTCAGCCGAAGTTGGTCCCTCTCCTTGTTCGGGCGGCTTTCGGCGGTCGACGTCGCCGGTTTTCTAGCTACCGCCGATCTACTTTTCATTTTCTATGTTTTTGTCTTCATTATACACACCTGGTTTCCAATCACTAATTACATGTTCCTTATTTAACTTCTTAGGGAGCGGCAGCTGAGGTGTCGGTTTTGGAGAGTCTGGCGTACCCAAAGTTAAAGACCTGCCACTCAGGTCCAGATATGCATATAAATAGTACTATTGGATAGGAAACACTCTGAAGTTTCTAAGAGTGTTAAAATATTGTCTGTGAGTATAACAGAACTGATATAGCAGGCGAAAACCTGAGGAATTTCTGTCCTGGATAAAGTGTTTTTGACACATTGCGTCATTTTGAACCCCTCCCTATTGAAAACAGCCATATATGGGAGTAAGATTGCAGTACCTATTGCTTCCACTGGATGTCAACAGTCTCTAGACAGTGTTTGGTGATGTTAGGTTGCTCTGGATGGTAATAGAAGAAGAATTTCGAACTAGTCACCGGATGTAACAGAAGAGGATGCGCGTTCACGGGCTATCGTCCAGTTTATAATCCGGTTGAAATATTATAGTAAATATACATAAAAGTGTTCCTAAGGATACATTATCAATGATGTTGGATTGTTCTTGGACAAGTGTATAGGTATAGGTTGAACGAGTTCTCTTCACAGTTCAATGGGCGAGTGGACGCTGTATTTTATGAACATAGTGCGCCAACCAAACTGAGATTTATGGATATAATAAATGACTTTTTCTAACAAAAGAACCATTGGATGTCTTTGTTGGACACTTGGGAAGCCCTCAGCAGAATTTCTTCAAAAGGTAAGGGATTTTATATTAGCGATTTTATGCGTTTTACGAGACCCGCTTTGGTTATGGATTTATGCTAATGCATAAAATATGAGAGGGGCTATCCTCAAACAATCAAATGTTGTTTCGCCTTAAAGCCTTTTTGAAATCTGACAACGCTGTGATATTGCCTAGCGCCACACCACTCCCTAAGTAGTTTTAAACCTCTGTCCCCCCAAGTCTTTGTGATTGATTGTTTGTTGTAACTCGGTCCGTCTTTGTGCGCTCGTGAGTTTACCGTTGTTATTTTGTATTTTGAGTAAATTACGTTGATTACTCTATTCTGCTGTCCTGCGCCTGACTCTCTACACAGCTACACACAGGACCATTACAGCAGTAGCATTGTTGATGAAATGCAGTCATCGCAGCAGAACTAGGAAGCAGTCTTGGGAAAAGAGGGTGGCAAAGAACGGAGTTGCAAACATAGAATCTGTGCTCCTGTATTCTCTTAGGGAGTTCTTCTTTACTATCCACATGAGAAGGACTGTCACCAGGAAGGTAAACATTTCACTAATTGTGGTTTTCCCACCCACTCCTGGCTCTCTCTTCTCCTGTAGCTCCAAGGCATAGTGATTGGTCTCTGCTATGTCTCCCACCAGCTCCTCTGTCAGAAACAACTTTAAGCACTCTGCCTTAGATGGAAACGGCAAGGTACGTTGCACTCCAGACTGGGACTCATCAAAGCAAACAGCAGGGCCAGGAGGGATGAAATGGCTGGCAGCCTTCCAGCTACCACAAAACTCCTGTACTTCATCCACTGTTGGTCTGCCTCCATCACCACCAGCATCTTCAAAGGGAACTGGGACTTTGTCAGTGGACAAGGGGTCCTCAGATTCAGGGTTCTCAATGGCTGGGGGGCAGCTCCTCACTGTCACTGTCAGAATCTGATTCCTGACTTTCAGACTCATTGTCAGATTTTTTTTAAATCGCCAGAATTTCCGCATTTGTGTTGTCTCCTTTTGAAAGACATTGCTAATGCTACAGCTTAGCTCACTAGCTACATACATAAACAACAACACTGACTGGCTCAGAGTGGGAGTGAGAGGTTACGTGATTGACTGCCTGCACGTGCCATTTGTATCAATAAATCACTATCAGAAAATGTTTTGTGTGGTAATTGATATATTTACTCTTTTCTTCACATGTACCTGTGATAAATCATGCTTTCCTATTCTTGCATAGATTGTAATGGGGACAAATGTGTGTAAAATACTTGTTTGAAGGTTGTATTGATTATGATAAGCTAAGCTAATTCCAGCTATGTGTGTAGACATGTTTGTTGACATACAATGCATTCTGGGTTTCTCGTAATCGTCTGTCGGACCAAAGATGCTATAACAAAATGAGGTGAGTAAGGGTTCACAAATTTTTTGAGAACTTCAGGAAGTGCATGGTGAGATGTGAATGATGGTAGATGACACACCCCTTCAACATGCATACTATAAACAGATCAAACTCATCTTGTCTTCTCTTATTATCTTTGGATTCTGTAAGGAAAAAAAGCATGGCGGCACGCTGAAACTAATCTTCGGATTACTTTCAATTTCTAGAAAGTGTTTTACTCAATTATTTCGATCAATGGTGAGCTCACCCGTGATGTGATTAATTATAAATAGTAATTGCTATTAGCTAATTCATATTGTAGTTCATGTCAGCCGAGAGTTATAAAATATGACCGCTTGTGTTGCGCCAATCTTTCCTTGGTTAGCGCTAGGACAAATGTAGCCTACATTTTTCCGGTTTGGATGATTGTGTTATGCTATTGATACTTCTGTGAATATCTGAACATTGCATCCAAAAATAAACTGCTCACATTCTGGACATAACTTTGTAAAGACAATGTTTGTGTAAATAGTTAATGAAAAAAGTGTGGCCAGCTCATGCTGATTATTGCGTCATTCGAAACTGGTCATTCTAAATAAGCATTCTAAATAAGCGTTCTAATCACACGGGTGTGATCGTAGCTTCAGGGACCACTGTAGAACAATTACACCCGTGTGATGGTACGTGTGTAAGGGTTAATGAGGTAGGGGGCCTCCCCTTGCAGGGAGGTGCCCCAAAAACGCAGAGGTCATTTCCGCTCTAGCACAATACTCTCCCTTTCATCCAAGCAAATGCTAGACACAAACGGTGGAGACGGTCTTCTTCCGTAAATGGGAAGAACTGTGGGTATAACCACAAGCTGCAGGACGCGACAACACAGTTTCTAATGATCCTAGGCATAAAGCTGGAGTTTGGCTAGTAAGGTACCTAGGAGGACCACGGGGGAAACTGAATGCACGGACAGTGGGCCGACAGTGAGTGCAGCCCACTCACTCACTTTGCAGGCATAGGATAAACGGTAAAGTGGGTTTGAAAGAAACATATTAAATTTCCCCACTTTTCAGCGACTCATGAGAAAACCACAGGCACAATAGACGGGCCCCAGTGACGGGGCTAAAGGCTTGGAGACTGGTTTTGCGTAAGCGACATTAACTGTCAAAATGACATAACAGAGGGTGTTACCCTGTGTAACTGTCGAGGTCTGTGTGACAGGCGATATAGCAGTTATTTTTTTTAATTGTAATTGTTTATTTGTTACATTTTTTGTAATTTTGAATATTCTTTTAAAATTATAAACTTTCTTTGTTCATTCATTTTTTATCCCTTTTTCTCCCGAATTTCTTGGTATCCAATTGGTAGTTACAGTCTTGTCCATCGCTGCAACTCCCGTATGGAATCGGGAGAGGTGAAGGTTGAGAGCCATGCGTCCCCCGAAACACAACCCAGCCAAGCCACACTGCTTCTTGACACAATGCCCACTTAACCCCGAAGCCAGCCACACCATGTCAGCGTACACCTGGCGACCGTGTCAGCGTGCATGTGCCTGGCCCGCTACAGGAGTCGCTAGAGCGCGATGGGACGAGGACATCCCAGCCGGCCAAACCCTCCCCTAACCCGGATGACGATGGGCCAATTGTGCGCCGCCCCATGGGTCTCCCGGTCGCGGCCGGCTGCGACAGAGCCTGAGGTCAGATAGCATTTAACAAAATGTGGAAAAGGTGAAGGGGTCTGAATACTTTCCAAATGCACTGTACCTCCCAAACACATCACTCTGTCCTCCTACGACTGCAATAGTCCTTGTAATGACTTTCTATACACCATCTTATTGTAATTTCAGTAGACACATTTTTACCAATGCATTTTGTTATTCTCGTATTGAAATCCAGTAGATTAAGGTTGGAATTTCTGAGGTGGGTGTGGTTGAAGGATGTAAACAATTTTCAGTTTCACTTCCTCACAGTATTTGCAGCCCTCTTCATATTGAATCAGAGTAAAGAATGTCAGATCGAGAATGAAGATTAAATTGGAGACCTGCCTTATTTTCAGAATGGAACTATTGTGCTATATCGGTTTGAGCCGGTAGAAGCCTGAGTTGTTCCATTTCCTGGCTGACTGGGAGAAAAAGAGCTAGATAGAGACAGAACGGAGCAGATGTCGAGGAAATACAGGCTGTTCCCGAGAATGTATGGTGACTGGTGGTCAGTGGCGACCCGTCGTTCAGGGGGTTTAGCTAAAACAAGTAATAATAATAAAACAATTTTTTCCCATTTTCCATGTTATTTTGGCTATTAATACGTGTCACATATCAGTTTGCAAACAATGTAAAGAAAAATGTATTGAGTTAATAAAGCCGCATACAAATATGGTCTCTTTTTTTATTTCTTGTGTAAGGCAGTTTCAAAATGCAGGTGTTTCAGCCTAGCTCAGTGCTTTCTGAAGTGGAGGGGTAGCCAGTGGAAATACAGAGCGTAGCGGTTGGTAATCTTCTCTAGTTGCGCCGTGATTGGCTCAGTGTTTTGTCACTCATGTGGAGAATACGTCACCGCAAAATCTACAGGGAGAGCTAGAAAGTTCAAGCTCCCTTTGGTGCTGCCGTAGATTTACATTAGAAGTGCCCATCCAAGAAGGCTCAAAGTTATTGGCCACAGTTACAATGATGTCAAATCATGTTATATCATAGCTTTGATTGGACTGATCATGTCAACATCATCCTTTCAAAATCTTAGCTAGCAACCTAGACAAGCAGTCATCATCATGAACGACTTTGACAATCTACTGGCAAATCCTTTTCAATCCTTGTCATAAGAAGATAAATTCTAGAGAAAACGTATCAGTGTTCACCGGCCATTGGACATAAACATTACACAAGTTGGAAATCGCAAATTCAACAATGAGTGATTTGGAAGGAATCAGTGACTAACTGGAAGCATTGCAAATCAATCACTATTTTGCAAGTCTGGGATGAAGGGTCTCTTTTCCAAGCTCAAAAATGATAAACATTCACACGCAACACCATGAGCCTGAACAGGTTGAATACATTGGCCATGATGTTAATCGAGCATGACTTCTGCCGCATTCAAAACAACTGGGAACTGGGAAATCTCAGACTTCAGTGAGTTTAAGAAAACTGGTAACTCTGAAAAAAATATGTTTTGAACAGTCATCCAACTCAGAATTCCAAATCGGGTACTCTGGCCTCTTCCTAGAGCTCCGACCTGAAGATCACTGACACCATGATTTGACCTTGTTCCCAGTTCCCATAAATCCAGAGAATGCCAGACTTTGATGATAATGTTTTGTGACAAGTTTTGCCCATAAGAAGGACCACCATACCACCGTCCTGTTCAAGTGAGCACAGCACAATGGTCCAAAAATGTAATATGTAATATGCCATGGAGATATGTATACTGTAGCTAAGAAAGTAAAACTAAGTGTATGTTGTGTAGTAAGCTGTTAGTAGCCCATGTGCCTCACCCTAATAATTTGGTCTCTTTCCCCCTCATAACTTAGCCTACTGTTCTGACTTGGTGGTGCACATGTTGCCTATAGCCTGTTTTAGAGAAATGCCATCATCGAATATTGTAAGAGCTTTCATTGTCTGTTTATATGCCCCCTCGATTTATCCTACGGTTCTGACTTGGTGTACAGGGAGAATACTGTAAGAACGGCCCATGTTCTGAATTCTGTACATTTCAAAAGTACTGAACAAATATTTATATTGACTACATCCGTCCTAGCTCGCTCATTGTCTTAATCAAAATTACGGATTGCCTTATCTACTCATCGTTCCCTTATGCCATAGTTTGTACATCTCAATTGTCAGTAGAAACCACATTTGTTTAAGCAAGTCAGCCCTATGAGCTATGTTTTTTTTAATTAAAGGCAGTAAATGAGGCTGAATGAACGGTTTCGCTGCCAGACTAGGCTCCATTGATAGCTAGGTGAAGCGGTGGTAAGGATTCACTCCATGGTGCTGAAAAGAAAGCCACTACACAACACAACACAACACAACACAACGCTATGTAGGCCCCAACAGTTTTGGGCACCATTGGTCACTGTTATAGTGCAATTAATGTATTGTTTAGTGTCGTGTTGTGTAGTGGCTTTGCTGGCATGCATCCCCCAAAAAATGTAATCAGTTTTCCCCACCAAGATATACATGCTAAAATCGCCACTGCCAGTGGTGCAGTTGCGGGAGATGCCTACCTCTACCAACAGACAGTGAATGTCTCGGCTGTTGAGAATGGGACCAGCTCATTCCGATAATGGAGGACGTAGAACATCAGACTGATGATGCAGCAATAGATGGCGTGTGTAACTAAACACTACGATTTCTTGTCGCTCATCAATACTGGTGTGTTGGAGACTTTCTTCAGAATCCCCAGGATCAACTGGAAACCTGACTGTCCAAATGGGAAGCTCTCTGAAGCATAAGAGTTTTGGCTAATATTACTCACAGGATATTTATATTACTCTCTAAGATAATAATTAATAGCCTACCTAATGACACCCTTCCAACTGTATCTTCGAGTATCCTGCCCAAACCACATAATATAACCATATACTGTAGTCCCCTTCAAGTTTGTCTGACAATGATGACATGCTGGACGCGCACCATGGAAATAGAATGTATAGGAACCATACTTCATAATCTGGGTCTATATAAACAAGAAGTTATATTACCAAACAGTGTGAGAAGTATAAATTCAATACTGGAGTAGAAAATAACATGTTGCTTGCAATTGCCAGTCCAGCTTTAAACCAATAATATCCTAAAGAGCCTGTAAACCCACACACAAGAGGAAGAAAAACAGCCTTACACTTGAGTTGGCTATACAGTCTTCAAGTATACAAGACCAAGAGAGCTGTCAATAGTATTGCAGCAAGTAGTTTTAATGTTGCTGGTTCGAAATCCCTGAGCCGACAAGGTGAAAAATGTGTCTGTGCTATGAGCAAGGCACTTAATCCTAACTGTGTCACACCCTTATCTGTTCCACCTGTCTTTGTGCTTGTCTCCACCCCTCACCAGGTGTCTGCCATCTCCCCTCATTATCCCCAGTGTATTTGTACCTGTGTTGCCAGTTCACTTTGTTCGTCAAGCCTACCAGCGGTTTTCCCCTTGCTCCTGTCTATTTCTAGTTCCTGTTTTCTAGTTTTCCCGGTTTTGACCATTCTGCCTGCCCTGACCCTGAGCCTGCCTGCCTGCCGTCCTGTACCTTTTGGACTCTGATCTGGATTACTGACCTCTGCCTGCCCTTGACCTGTCCTTTTGCCTTACCCCTGTTCTAGTAATAAACTTTTGTTACTTCGACACTGCCTGCATCTGGGTCTCCCCTGAAACGTGATAGTACGAACTGGCCATGACCGACCCAGCAGACTCAGACAAGCTCCACAATGTTGTCTCCCTGCAAGGAGCCACCATTGTACGACACAAGGAGTTACTGCAATGTCTTATGGAGAGACTCCATACCCTGGCAGAATGCAATGACCAAGTGTTTGAGACTTGGCTGGAGCAATTCCGCGGATTCCCCACTGGGCAGCAGGTCACACCCATAATCTGCTAGCCTACCCCAGTGTCCCGAGAACCCCGCTTACCTCCTCCGGAGCACTACGCTGGTGTTTCCGGAACCTCTCTCCCAGTACTCCCTCATTTTTGAGCTGCAGCCTTCTCCGTTCCCCTCGAGGATAGTGTATCATAACGCTGATGACCGGGAGGGCACTCGCCTGGGCTACGGCAATGTGGGAGCAACATTCCGCCATCTTCCTCAGTTTAGAGGAATTTGTGGCGGAAGTTCGGAAGGTGTTTGATTCCCCGTTGTCCAGGAGAGAGGATGCTTGTACAGTATGCTACTCCAGCTACGTCAAGACTCCCGTAGTGTGGCAGACTACGCAGTGTATTTTCGCACATTGGTGGCTGAGAGTGCCTGGAACCCGAAAGCATTGTTTGACATGGATTATCAGAGGTGGTCAAAGATGAGCTTGCAGCCCGGGAGCTGCCCATGGATCTTGACTCCCTCATAGCCTTGACCATCCGGATCGATGGGTGGCTTCGAGAACGTAGGAGGTAGAGAGAATCTGTACCCTGTCGCCCTTGTTCGCCTTTGATTCCCACCCCGAAGTCAACATGTCCGAGTGAACCCGACGTCAACCGAGTTCTCTCGGGAATCACCGAGGGCTGCCGACTTGCCTCCTTCAGAGTCCAGGCACCTGGGCAGGGCTAGATTGACCGGCTGAGCGCTTACGCTGACTCCACACCCAGAGCTGTGTATATTGTGGAGCTACAGGACATTTCGTAGTTACCTGCCCATTAAAAACCCAGGCTCATCAAGAAGGGGCGGGTATTCTGGTGGGCCTTATGGATAACTTTTCCTCTCCCCTTACTCGCACCCCTTTCCATACCATCCTGCTGTGGGGGAACCAGTCGAAATCTCTCAGGGTACTCCGACTCTGGGACCGATGGGAGTTTTTTGGACGCTACCCTGCCGTGAACAGGATCGATTTTGACAACATCCGGTGAAATGCAGAGCTCCAAATTCAAATCACAAAAATACTCATTTCAAACATTCATGAAAATACAAATGCTGCACACCCTTCAAAAGCTTAGACTCTTGTTAATCTAACAGCATTGTCAGATTTCAAAAAGGCTTTACGGCGAAAGCAGAACATTTGATTGTCTGAGGACAGCACCCCCACTCAAAAACTCAATTAGCATAATAACATAACCAGCNTTAACCTGTTACGGATCCAATCCCGTGAACGGGATCGATTTTGACAACATCCGGTGAAATGCAGAGCGCCAAATTCAAATTACAAAAATACTCATTTCAAACATTCATGAAAATACAAATGCTGCACACCCTTCAAAAGCTTAGACTCTTGTTAATCTAACAGCATTGTCAGATTTCAAAAAGGCTTTACGGCGAAAGCAGAACATTTGATTGTCTGAGGACAGCACCCCCACTCAAAAACTCAATTAGCATAATAACATAACCAGCAGAGGTGTCACAAAACTCAAAAATAGCATAAAATAAATCACTTACCTTTGATGATCTTCCACTGATGGCATATCAAAGCGTCTAGGTTACACAATAAAAGGTCCTTTTGTTTGATAAAGTTCCTCTTTATATCCATATAGCTCAGTTTGGTTGGCACGTTTTGTTCAGTAATCCATCTTCCCAAAGGCTTTCATCCATGCAGACAAACGATATCCCAAAAGTACCCGTAAAGTTCATCGAAAAAAGTCAAACAGCATTTGTAATCAATACTCAGATACCCTAAAATGAATATACATTTTCCCATGAGCATAGCTCCCACACACATGTCCCCACTGTGTAACAAGCTGTCATATCGATTTAGTCCACTAGGGACTTTTCATATGCATTATGTTAGTAATCGATAACCGATACTGTGTGTGTGTGTTTATGTATTTCTGTGTTATTATTTAGTTTGTTAGTAAATAAATAATTTCATCACAATTTCATCAGCTGATTCATCACTTCGGCTAGGGTTCTTGCGGATTAAGATATTTGCGACGTTCAGAATGAGACTGATGCGGTAGTAATTAATAGTTGACTGTATTGATGTAAGAGATATCTATGGACCTTTAAAGTTTAAGTCGGGAGATAGTCACTCTTTATACAACTTTTCCTGTGGTGTCCCAAGTTCCTAATGAGTTAATTGTTACATGATGAATTTAATCGAGTAATATTGAAATGGTGTAGGTAATTATTTGATAAATAGCAGTCATCACATTAATGGTAGTCACATCACGACAGTGGGTATTTGATAAAAGTACAATCATGGTCTTGAATTGGGCTAGTATCTTTCTGGTCTCGGTCTTGACTCGGTCTCGGACCCCTTGTCCCCCTCCCGGTATTGGTCTTGCCTCCCCTCCGGTCTTGGTCTTGACTCTGACTCGATTTGCTCCGGTCTTGGTCTTCAATCGGTCTGAGCTAACACTGAGCTAACCACACCAGTATTACTACCTGCAACAAGGTACTATTGCTAGCTCTCTTCCCAATGCTAGTTAAAACCTATGGCTCTACGGTCATATGCTAGCTATAGCATACCTTAGCCATAAAGCAGGTGTTAGCTAGCTAACACATTACTACCTTCATGACAGTAGCGTTGAAGGCTTCTAACTAGCTAGCTTATGGTGGCTAGCGTGCTGGAAGCGAGCTAACCACATTAGCATTCCTACCTGCACATACAGTGGCATAAGCATTGCTAGTTAACTCGAAAACAAATTCCCTTCCTGCCCAGATGGTTGTATTGCTAGCTCCCTTTTCTTGTTTAGAACAACATACGTTCACTCGTTTGTGTTGACTAGACTGACCGGTTTAGCCTCACATCATTACAGTCATGGGAGAATTTCAACCCAAATTCAAGCTGTTCCATTGGGCTAGCACTGTGCTAAGCTATAGCTTATCCGAAAGGCGTCCACATGCTTCCCAGCCGAAACAGTTTGGAGGAGTTTGTGCATTTATTATGATGACAATTTGTGACGTTTTTGTTCATTTTGGACATTGTGAGTTTTTTGGGGGTTGTTCAGGCACACAAGCAAGCCGAAGTTCTGAGCCGAAGTCTACACCCCTTCGTCGTTGATTGGTCAACAGTAGAGATTCTTCAAAAAAAGTATTTGTTGTCATTCACCGAGAAACGACTCGTCTTCATGCACATTTTTTCATTGAGAAATACTGCACCAAACATCTTAGTTAGCTGTAAAATTGCACGACTAAGACGTCGGTGGTCTATGGTGATAGGTGGGATGGGCTGAGGGGTTGGGATTGTAATATTGTTATGTGACTGCCTTATATAAAAGTACCATGTATGTAAAATGTGTACGCAAAATGAAAATGTAAAATGTGAATGTAAAATGTATTTGTAAAATGTATACGTAAAATGTACAGTTGAAGTTCACATACACTTAGGTTGGAGTCATTAAAACTCATATTCCAACCACTCCATACATTTCTTGTTAATGATGGTGTTGGAGTCGTGCTTGTCCATGCAGTCATGGGTGAACAGGGAGTACAAGAGGGGACTGAGCACACATCCCTGACTCCATCAGGGACAGGTTGAAAATGTCAGTGAAGTCACTTGCCAGTTGGTCAGCGCATGCTCGGAGTACACGCCCTGCAGCCTTTTGAATGTTGACCTGTTTAAAGGTCTTACTCACATCGGCTATGGAGAACATGATCACAGTCGTCCGGAAAAGCTGATGCTCTCATGCATGCCTCAATGTTGCTTGCCTCGAAGCGAGCATAGAAGTAATTTAGCTTGTCTGGTAGGCTCGCCCATTGAAACGTGAAGAGAACGCGTTCAACTATACCTATAACTTTTCCTAAACAAATCAAATACCATTTAAAATGCATCCTTAGCTATCCTTTTATGAATATTAGTGATAATATTTCACTCGGATGGTCACCTATACCTTATATAAGTAAAATAAAGTGGGGCGCATAGCCAGACTCGCGGATGAGAAAACTTGACATCTGACCTACCTTGACCATTTCCTGTACCTATTCGTTCTGTTTACTCCAATCTCTTTGTATATAGTCTTTGAGTCTTTGTATATAGACTGTTGACATCTAGTGGAAGCCATAGGTACTGCAGTCTCAGTCCTGGTTACAAATGGATTCAATGGGGAGTGTGTCAAACAGAGCAATAGGTCACCAGAAACTGATTTCCGGATAGATTTTTCTCTGGTTTTTGCCTGCTAAATGAGTTCTGTTATACTCACAGACATTATGTTAACACTTTTCGAAACCTCAGAGTGTTTCCTATCCAATAGTACTAATTATGTGCATATCCTATTTTCTGAGCCTGAGTGGCAGGCATTTTGCTTTGGGCACGCCAGACTCTCCAAAACCGTCACCTCACCTGCCGCTCCCTAAGAAGTTAAGTTTGCCGATGACACAACAGTGGTAGGCTTGATCACCGACATTGATGAGACAGGGAGGAAGTCAGAGACCTGGGAGTGTGGTGCCAGGACAACAACCTCTCCCTCTACATGATCAAGACAAAGGAGAAGATTGTGGACTACAGGAAAAGGGGGACCGAGCATGCCCCTATTCTCATCGATGGGGCTGTAGTGGAGCAGGTTGAGAGCTTCAAGTTCCCTGGTGTCCACATCACCAACAAACTATCATGGTCCAAACACACAAATATTTGGCATGGGTCCTCAGATCCTCAAAAGGTTCTACAGCTGCACCATAGAGAGCACCCTGACTGGTTGCATCACGGCCTGTTATGGCAACTGTTCGGCCTCTGACCACAAGGCACTACAGAGGGTAGAGCGTACGGCCCAGTACATCACTGGGGCCAAGCTTCCTGCCATCCAGGACCTGTATAACAGAGGAATGCCCTAAAAATTGCCAGACTCCAGCCACCCTAGTCCTAGACTGTTCTCTCTGCTACCGCATGGCAAGCAGTATCAGAGCGCAAAGTCTAGGTCAAAAAGGCTTCTTAACAACTTCTACCCCCAAGCCATAAGACTCCTGAACAGCTAATGAAATGGCTACCTGGATTGTTGTTGTCATCCCCCCTATTTTTACACTGCTGCTACTCTCTGTTTATTATCTATGCATAGTCACTTTACCTCTACCAACAACTACAGTAGTTTCTCCTTTAAAAGTTGCGTCATTCTGCGGCACACCCTGCGTGTTGCTGCAGCATTTTGTGGCACATCATTGAATTCTCAGCCATTTCTTAAGTTATAGCTAGTTTGACCACCAGAGGGCATCTTTGAGAAGCATTTGATAGTATTCCATATTGGCATTATCAAAGAATTTAAAAGCTTTTTTAGAATAACATAGTATATGGGATTGATTAAGAAATTTGGCTTAATTAATTTGATTAATATTATGGTGTTTCCATTCAGAGAAAAATTGTCCGTTTGTAAACTCAGACCGTTTTGCTCTCGGAGCACACACTTGACGTTCGGGCCGAGAAGTAGGGTTGATTTAAGCGTTCTGGCCTTACAACGACATTCAAGAACCCAAGCTAACGTTGGCTGGCTACTTCCAGATACAAATGACCACTCTCCACCATTTTACTCGGCCCTAGCAGAGCTGGTAAGGCAGTTTGTGTTATCCAGAGCGTTGGTGACTGTAAATGTCCTGCTGGAAACAATTTCATTACGCTTTTTTCCGACGTTTACTGACACCGGCCATATTCAACGGGTGTTGAGCGCTCTGAAATCCGTGTAGATAGTAGGCGTTCTTTTCTGATAAAAACTAGGTCATTGCATCCATCGTGGAGCCCAGTTTCATAATATGACCATATTTCCCAGCTGCTTGCCGTCATTTTGAAATAATCGCGAAAAAACAGGCCTTATTTTAGTGCATTTCTCAAACTGCCAGCTCCTATTAGTTCTATTGAGCACCGAGGCACCAACTCGCCTTCTGATAAACAGTGGAAGGTAGCCTAGTGGTTAGAGCGTTGGACTTGTAACCAGAGGTTGCAAGTTCAAATCCCCGAGCAGACAAGGTAAAAATCTGTCCTTCTGCCCCTGAACAAGGCAGTTAACCCACTGTTCCCTGGGCGCTGAAGATGTGGATGTCGATTAAAGCAGCCCCCCGCACCTCTCTGATTCAGAGGGGTTGGGTTAAATGCGGAAGACACATTTCAGTTGAAGGCATTCGGTTGTACAACTGACTAATAATGGTGACTTTGACCTTTGAACGTTTTATTCCCAGCTTATTGTTCAACGTCACAATGCCTGCTTCGCTATTGGTGGCAATGAGACCTGCTCACGTTGTTTTATAATTAAAATGTAAACAAAAAAATGTAGACAACAAAAATAATATTGGAACTGCGGTCTTCCCATTATTTCCTATGGGGGAAATATAGGCATGTCTGTCTATTTCGCCAAATATGTATATTTAGATTTTTTTCAAGTCGGGTGTAACCGGTGTGAAATGGCTAGCTAGTTAACGGGTGCGCGCTAATAGCATTTCAATCGGTGACGTCACTCGCTCTGAGACCTTGAAGTAGTTTCCCTTGCTCATTACGCAGTGGCGTGTAAAACAAAATAAAAAGAGATACATTTTTTCATGGAATTCTAAGCATCACTCCAGTCAAAACAGGCTCTGCGATCGTTCGATTCCATTAATTTGCTATGGGCTCGCGCTAGTGTTCCAGTTTAGCCAATGTTCTTAAGCCGTTTTTCAGCCTTGGGTGAATTTTGACTCGTTCTATTGTCCAGCCTATAGCAAATTTACGAAAGCAGCCGAATGTCCATTGAGAAAGCACAACGACTATACCATTTAGCTAAGCTAAGAATGATGAGAATAATCAAGTCAATAAACGTTGGGTAGTTAGATAGCCTATTGTTAATATACTGGCAAGTTTGACGGATAACTACTAACGTTAGGTAGCTAGCTAACATACCGGTACATACTGCTGTAATGATATGCTATGTTGTTCGTAAGGACAGTGTAGCTAACAAATTGTCGGCCAACATAATGTGTAAGGTAACTTATTGGAAAAGTCATTTCTTTATTACATTGAGTAGCAAGCTACCCCTTGGTCGTTAGGGCAAATCTGGTCTGTGATAGGAGTTTTTTTTTTCACACCTAGCTCAGCTATTAGACTCTTCTTTAGTAAAGGTTGAATAGTCTATTGTTCAGCCATTAGCCCTCCTCCCCAACTTGCAACAAATCTCATTCCTTTCCCTCTTCCACGCGTCATCATTCTGCTCCTGAGTGGCTCGCTTGTGGGCGTGCTGGCAGGATATGACAGCATCTTCAGTTGTGCGTCAAGAATTCTGCATACAGTAGCACGTTTGTATGAAGGTGTGGTTATTCACAGGCAAATTGTTATATTCTATGGAGGTACATTTGTCTTTTTGTCGAGAGCAAAACCTTTTTTATTTTCAATAAAAAATAATTGTTCTGAAAGTAACTTTTTTCTGACACAAAGGATGTCAAAGTGGTCACCTACGAAGATGGCATCTCAGGTAAGCAGCACTGGGCTGTATTGACATATTCTAAAAATGACATCTGCTGCTTTAGATTGAAGGGTCATATCTCAGTTATTGTTTTCATATCTACAAATTAGAACCTGTCTCACATATAAAAAAATAACATAAGATGTCAGCTGCTAATTTTCAGATTTACACCACATAAACATAGCCATTTTCACTGGACTATCTGTTGCTGCAAAGTCATGATTTCCCTGGGGGTTAGCCTTGTAATAACCAAGTGGTGAGACATAGCCCTCTATATTTAAATGTTTCAGGTACACTCTGATAGGTGTCTGCGTCACATACAGTATCTTCTATTGACATGATCTTCTATTGTTTGTCCTCATGTGACTGTTTTTCAGCATAAAGCAATCTGTAGCCACTTAGCGTGGACACCAGGTGAGACCAGACACACACACAATAACAGTCTCTCTTCTTCACTTCATCCCTCTCCCCCTTCTCCCTAAATCCTCTAGGATATATCAGCTGTTTTGTGGAACCCCTCCCGCACCTGAACTGGCTGACACAGAGGGCACAGAATGATCATATTATTAAAGAGATGCTTTACATTGAAATACAGACAGAGATGTAGTAGTCCCAGAGTTAATGATCCAAGGTCAGTTTTGCATTTCACCTCCTGATTTAAGATGACTGACCGTTTTAGAATAAAAAAAAACAAGGCTTAATCATGCTCTCTCGTCTGCAGGTATGTTTTGATGTGAGAGAAGAAATCAGTCCCATCATCACCACCTCACCCGCTCTTAAAATAATCTTTGGGCCAACTGGGGACCGAAGGCTGGTTAGGAGACACCGCAATTGCGATGAACTGAGAAGAATATTAGGGTAGCACTGTAATCCATGAATCATATGCTGTCTGCCGCTGTTCTTACCTCTTTCCCTTTCTGTCTTCTACACCTCTCTACCCACCTCATCTTTCTTCCTCGTTTTTTAATGCACACCATATGTGCATTGAAGTACAGATTTAACTTGTATTTATTACACCTGGATAATGAACTTCTTTCAATAAAGCGTTTCACACTCTCCACTGGTTGAAATTAAGTATCTCATTGAAATACTATCCTGTGTCATGCGTGGTAATAACTACAGTACATGTGTATATAGGACTTTCATCCTTGGCACAATAAAGTTATATTCTACTCTATCCATAGGCTTTATTAATGCCATTCAGACTTGAAGTTGATACAACAACTATGACGGCTGAGGTTCATAGATTGGTATGAATATTAGTTCAGAACGTTTTAGGGTCCATACACACATACAGGTATTTTTTATCCTCCACTACAAAATAAGCAAGTAAATAGTTAGCTAGCTATGTTACTTCAGCTGCATTGCAAGGCAAGCTTACACAATTGTACATTCAAGTTGCAGTAAATGCTTTAGCTAGCTAGATTCTTTACATCCACTGTTTCACAAGACGACAGCCTGGTGTGCTGGTTCTCAGGAGTCCCTAAAACATTAAACAACACATTACAAATTCATTCTCCTAACACTAGCTAGCTGGCTAATGTTAGCTAGTCAGAACTTGCTAAATAGCGATTTTCGTAAATTAACTATGACAAAAAAATAGTCACGTTTGTCTCTACATTAACTAACATATTCCTCTCAATTGTACATTTTTTTGCTCGACTCGTTATGACGTTATAACAACTTACATCTGGTTCCACCAAAATGTTTTGTCAGCCATCTTGTTGAAGAACGCCACAAGGCAAGGGCGGCTTGCGTCAAAATTTGTCATTGGAACCACTCGATATGATTGGTCATATAAAATCCTTGGGACACAAATGCATAATGAGTGCTCTAACTCCACCTTGTGGTGGTCTGGAGCAAGGAAGCCGTGACGCTGGGTACCTCTAAGTCCCACGGTGCAAGCTCGCAACTTTTAAAGGAGGAACAACTGTACATATTAGCTCAATTACCTCGACAACCTGTGCTCCCGCACATTGTCTCTGTACCGGTACTGTAACAAAGACGCTGTGAGTCAAGAAGCAGGTGAAACATTAATAAAACAACAAACATAGAACTAGACAACATCACAGTAACGCCTTTGCATAAACACAGGATCAATACTGACTGGGAAGGAACCTAAGGGACTGCCAGATAAGGGGGGGGGTAATAAGTGAGGTAATGGAGTCCAGGTGTGCCTCATGATGACGTGCATGTGCGCGTAATGATTGATGCCAGGTGTGCGTAATGATGGATCCCAGGACCGGTGGTTAGTATACCGGAGACATCAAACGCCAGAGGGGAGGAGCAAGAGTAGACGTGACAGGTACCCCCTTGTATATAGCTACTGTTATTGTATTGTTGCTATTTAATTATTTGCTCTTTTTCTATTTTCCTATTTTTCTTTTTTTATATCTCTTTTTCTTTTTTAACGTCAGTTTATTTTAGTAAATACAATCTTAGAATAAAAACATAAGCTGGCAAACACCCAGAAAAATTATTTTGTTTGGAGGTGCTGACTAATAGTGAATAAACTATCAAAATAAAGAGAGTCGCACACTCCATATTTAAACTCCCAGTAAATTTATTGAGTAAATCACCAATGTTTCGGCATCATTGTGCCTTCTTCAAGGTAATGTCATGAACACGGTTATGCAGACAAATGGTGCAATTAGTGCAACCAATAACAATAGTGAGGGGGGGTGTCATAATGATTAAGTTAATTAGAATGAATTACAGTGGGGCAAAAAAGTATTTAGTCAGCCACCAATTGTGCAAGTTCTCTCACTTAAAAAGATGAGAGAGGCCTGTAATTTTCATCATAGGTACACTTCAACTATGACAGACAAAATGAGGAAAAGAAATCCAGAAAATCACATTGTAGGATTTTTAATGAATTTATTTGCAAATTATGGTGGAAAATAAGTATTTGGTCA
>QNTS01001744.1:121553-139595 GCA_003317085.1 Hucho hucho | reverse complement strand
TGACCAAATACTTATTTTCCACCATAATTTGCAAATAAATAAATAAAAAATCCTACAATGTGATTTTCTGGATTTCTTTTTCTCATTTCGTCTGTCATAGTTGAAGTGTACCTATGATGAAAATTACAGGCCTCTCTCATCTTTTTAAGTTGGAGAACTTGCACAATTGGTGGCTGACTAAATACTTTTTTGCCCCACTGTATATGAAACTGTTAAAAAACAATAGTGTATGACATATTAAATATATTAGGCTATTTTTATCATATAGAAACATAATTGAATATTGTACATAATATTAGCATCAACATATATTATAGTTTAATTGAATTTCACATATGTAATTGTTTCGTATTTCATTTCATGTTTGTTACATGTAATATTTTGGTACAACCTTAATGCTTAATAAGCATCATCAACAGGGGGGACATATTAGTTGTACGCCAATAAGCTGTAGAAAGAACATATACATTTATAAGACTTGTTCATAAAATAAATAATTGTTCATCAGAAGGGCCTGATATAAAAGTCAATATTCAGACCACTAGGGGTCAATGTTTTTATCCAGTAAGCCTCCCTTTGTAGTAGTAGGATCTCGATGTTACCTCTTCTCCTTGGTAGAGCAACATGTTCAATGCCTGTGTATTTGAGGGAGGAGATTGTTGAAGCTAACCATCCAAAGTGAGCTGCTACTGGAAAGTCAATGTTCTTACACCTGATTGAGCTGCAGTGTTCAGCTATGCGTTGTTTTAATTGTATTTGCGTTTGTCCTATGTAGGCTTTTCCACATGAACAGGTGATAAGATAGATTACTCACTTGGTCTTGCATGAGATGATAACCCTAACAAGGATTTTTCGACCTGTATGTGGGTGTCTGAAGAAGGATGTTTTAATAGTGCTATTGCACTGTGCGCATGAGCCACATTTGTAGTTCCCATTTGGAATTGGTGTTAAGAGTGTCTGAGTGGGCTCAGGGGGAATGTCAGATCTCACCAAGCTATCTCCAATATTGCAACCATGCTTATGGACCACCAGTGGGGGTTCCTTGAAGAGGTGTGCACATTTTTTTTTGTCTGATTGCAGAATATGCCAATGCTTTTTCAGGATTGCTTTTATTTTCTCCGAACACTTGGTGTGCTTGGTGCAAAAGACGATTGCGTTGTTTTTAGTAATTCTTGGTGTTTTAGATATTTTCATGATTGCAGCATCAAGAGTTTTGTCCTTGTAGCCTCTCATTTAGAATGTATCTGTACTTTTTTTTAGCATTGCTGTCAAAATCTGTCTGGTGGCCACAGATTCGTTTAACCCTGTATAACTGGCTATATGGTAGACCATTCTTGAGGGGAAGGGGATGCATACTATCCTCACATAACAAGGTATTGCGGTCTGTGGGCTTTGTGTATAAATCTGTGTGTAATGCATCATTATCGTTGATGTTCCTTAGGTCCAGGGAGTTTATTTTTATCTCATCAGTCTGCATGGTGAATTTGACATATTCAGAGCTCTCATTTTGCAGAGTTTGGAATTAATTTACTTCCTGCTGACTTCCTTCCCAGAGCACAAAGACATCATCTATGTATCTCTTCCATAGGAGGATTTTAGAAAGTAGGGGGTGTGTCTCTGTTTTGTAAAGGAGTGCTTCCTCAAATTGTCCCACATACAGGTTTGCATAGTTGGGGGATCCTATGGCTACATCCCGAATTTGAAGGAAAAGGTCTGACTCAAGACGAAGTAGTTATTGAATAATACCAGTTCAGGAAGTTGTAAGATGCAATCATTGGATGGAGCAAGGGTAGAGTCTCTCTGCTGAAGGAAGTGTTGCAGCGCCTGCAAGCATCCAGTGTGTGGGATGTTAGTGTACAAGCTCTCCACTTCAAAAGTGGCCAGCAGGGTGCCCTCTGATGTCCTTCCTAAGCCCTCTATCAATGAGATCATGTGACTAGTGTCTAAAACAACTCTCAACCATCATTTTAATGTGGTAATCCACAAACTTAGAAATGTTTGATGTCACAGAGTCGATTGCAGCTACAATGGGTCTACCTGGAGGAGGAGACACTTATTTGTGTAATTTAGTGACTGTATAGAAAGTTGGTATCTTAGGAAATTTTACACGTAGAATGTTAACTTCTTTTTTGGTGATTTGTCCTGATTCCAAACAGATTTTCTCTGTGGATGAGATATTATATTGGAATTCTAGGGTAGGGTCATAATTTGTTTTGTATACAAATTCCTCCTTTGTCACAGTTTTTTTAAGGATCTGACATTAAGTCCTTAAGAGCCATCCTCTCGTCTCTACTCAGGTTATCATAAGATTTGTGTTTCTGTTTGTCTTTCAGTAGGTCACCTACATCATTTTCAACAATCCTACAGAAGGTTTCTATGGACACATTGCATTTGGAGGGGGGTACGAATGAACTTTTTGCTCCAAATATGGTTCTCTCAAAGTTCTCAGGTACTTCAGCTGGGTTAATGGCTCCATCTCCTCCTTGACTCACGGTAGGACAGGTAAGTCTATTGATTAGTGTGGTAGACTTATGTATACATCTCACAGAGGATGACATTTCAAGTGGAGTCATGTAAGTTTCACTCTTATCAAATAACTCACCTAAACTTGAATAGATCTATCTGGACGTCAAAGTCATTAATATATGAAGTGGGTACAAATGAGAATCCCTTATTGAGAACACTAAGGTGAGCTGATGTCGCGTGGTGGTATTGGATTTCTTCTTCCCCCGACATATGCGCCGAACCCTCTTACATGCTGGGGGTGTTGTCCTCGACGTTGTCCCCGATGTCCCTGCCCTCTGTTGTAGAAAAAAATGCTTACCGTTGGTAGAGGAGCAAGAGTTAGCGCTGTCTGTGGATAGTTGGTCTGACAGAGGAACTCTACGTCTGGTATCTGCTTATCTCTTCCGGTTTTGTGGTTTCTTGTGCTCAGGATCTCGCCAGAGGTATATTAGTCCGTTATTATTTTCTTCCAAATCATGTTTATACTTCTTGATTTTCCTCTCTTTCAGTTCGGTTGTAATCTTAATCTGAAGGTCAGCGTTACTCTTAATGAGATCATCCAGTTTGATAGAGTCATTAAGCTCGTCTAGTAGAGCTTAGTGTGAATTTTCAATTGAGGTTGCAATCTCGGTAATATCCTTTTTAAGTTGTTCAATGATCAGAGTCATCAGGTCCAATGAACATTTATTAAGTATAGCACACCATCGTTCACAAAACTCTTCAGTGCGTTGGCCAAGTGAAGGCTCTTTTTCCAAAACGTAGTCCGCGTGGGATAACTCTATTTCGAACATACTCACTTAAAGTGACGATGTGCAGGTGTGTTCTAGTTTTCTTGAATGAACAGTCTTGGATTTTTTTTTAAAGATTTTCCCAAGTGCCTTCTGGCTGATCAAATAGAGACTATGTTACTAAAATGTTGTCTCATTGTTGTTGGCTGTATTCAAAATGGCTCCATTGGGTATTGTTTGAATTTGGTTCAGTTCCCATGTTGGCTAGGGAGTTGATTTGTTGTGGTGCTGTCAGCGAGAGATAATAGTAGATTACACAAACAAGTGTCTACTCCTCCAGGTAGACCCATTGTAGCAGCAATCGACTCTGTGACATCCAACATTTCAACATTTCTCAAACCGATGTTTGAGAATCTCCCATCCCATCAAAGACACTAGTCACATGATCTCATTGATAGAGGGCTTAGGAAGGATACCAGAGGACAACTTGCTGGCCACATTTGATGTGGAGAGCTTGTACACTAACATCCCACACACTGGAGGCTTGCCGGCACTGCAATGCTTTCTTCAGCAGAGAGACTCCACCCTTGCTCCATCCAATGATTGCATCTTACACTTGAACTGGTATTATCCAATAACTAATTCATATTTGAGTCAGACCTTTTCCTTCAAATTCGGGATGTAGCCATGGGCTCCCCATTTCCCCCCAACTATGCAAACCTGTATGTGGGACCATTTGAGGAAGCACTCCTTTACAAAACAGAGACACAACCTCTACTTTCTAAAATCGTCCTATGGAAGAGATACATAGATGATGTCTTTGTGCTCTGGGAAGGAAGTCAGCAGGAACTAAATTAATTCCAAACTCTACTAAACGAGAGCTCTGAATACGTCAAATTCACCATGCAGACTGATGAGAGAAAAATAAACTACCTGGACTTATGGATCATCAACGATAATGATGCATTACACACAGACGTATACACAAAGCCCACAGACCTATGCATCCCCTTCCCCTCAAGAATGGTCTCCCATATAGCCAGTTATGCAGGGTTAACCAAATCTGTGGCCACCACACAGATTTTGACAGCAATGCTAAAAACAAATCGAATCAAAAATCTAATCAAAGTTTATTTGTCACGTGCGCCGAATACAACAGGTGTAGACCTTACAGTGAAATGCTTACTTGGAGGCTCTAACCAATAGTGCAAAAAAAAGGTATTAGGTGAACAATAGGTAAGTAAAGAAATAAAAACAGTAAAAAAAGACGATATACAGTAGCGAGGCTATATACAGTAGCGAGGCTATAAAAGTAGCGAGGCTATAAAAGTAGCGAGGCTACATACAGACACCGGTTAGTCAGGCTGATTGAGGTAGTATATGTACATGTAGTTATGGTTAAAGTGACTATGCATATATGATGAACAGAGAGTAGCAGTAGCGTAAAAAAAAAGTCAGATAAATGAAAATGAGAGGCTACAAGGACAAAACTCTTGATGCTGCAATGATGAAAATATCTCAAAAACCAAGAGAGGAATTACTAAAAACTCAACCAAAGAAGAAAAACAACGCAACCGTCTTTTGCACCAAGTACACCAAGTGTTCGGAGAAAATGAAAGCAATCCTAAAAAAGCAATTGCATATTCTGCAGTCAGACAAAAAAAAGCACACAACTCTTCAAGGAACACCTACTGGTGGTCTATAAGCATGGTCGCAATATTTGGTCTAAGAACATTGACTATCTAGTAGCAGCTCACACTGTTGAAGCTAACCATCCAATCTCCTCCCTCAAATACACAGGCATTGAGCATGTTTCTCTACCAAGGAGAGGAGGTAACATTGAGATCCTACTACTACAAAGGGAAGCTTACTGGATATCTTATTTATATCTTATATAGACATTGACCCCTACTGGTCTGAATATTGACTTTGATCTCAGGCCGTCTTTTATGAACAAGTCTTATACATTGAAATATTATTTTTACAGCTTATTAGCGTACACCTAATATGTTCCCCCTGTTGATGATGCTTATTATGCATTAAGGTTGAACCAAAAGATTACATGTAACAAACATGAAATGAAATACGAAACAATTACATATGTGAAATTCAATTAAACAATAATGTATGTTGATGCTAATATTATGTACAATATTCAATTATGTTTCTATATGAATACAATAGCCTAATATATTTAATATGACATCAACTATTGTTTTTTAACAGTTTCAATCAATTCATTCTAATTAAGTTAATCATTATGACACACCCCTCACTATTGTCATTGGTTGCACTAGTTGCACTGTTTGTCTACATAACCTTGTTCAAGTATTCATTGCATTATCCTGAAGAAGGCACAGTGACGCCGAATTGTTGGTGATTTACCCAATAAATGATTGTGAGTTTATATATGGAGTGTGCGACTCTCTTTATTTTGATCATTTATTTTAATAGTAAATACTTTAACACTTATTTTTATTAAAACTGCATTGTTTTTTAACGTCTTGTAAGTAAGCATTTCACTGTATTGGGCGCATGTGACAAATAACATTTGATTTGATTTGATTATGTCCGAGTTTATGAACTGCTTATCCTTTTAACATCATATTGTGTGTGACTGCTGTCTTTCTTCATCGGCCCTATGGAGTGGTGTAGTAGTGCTTGGAGAAGTGGGTATACTCCAATTTTGCCAAAAAGTCCTGTTTTCCTATAGTTTTTTTTATGAGTTTTCCTATAGATTATTCAAATTGTCACTCTCAAAATCATTATTTGTTCATAGAAAAAGGACAGAAATGGGATAGTCTAAGTCCACAACAATGCTTAAACCACATTCATCTGATTGGGTGGGCCTGTCAGGGCCTGGCTCCCCATTGGGTGGGCCTCTGTCCAAACAGGCATGATGACAATTGCGCATCACAAATAGCCTACTAACCAACACTTCAGACTAAGATTTTTCAATAACTGGTTTGCGTACCCATTGTTTCATTTACTGGTGGATATCATAAGTTGAAAAGTCTTTCCCATCCTACATGCTTCAGATGTCTTTCTTCTGTGACCTGCTCCATGCCAAAACCAGCTGAGAGTTGCACACTCTTGTTGCCTGCTGATGATATTCCCCTGAAACTAGGCTATATGTGCGGCGTGCATGTGAATATATTTCACGTGCTTTGCAATTGTGTAAGGTACTTTGTACATGATTTCTCTATTGTGTTACATAATTGATAAGTCGTATACCTCTACTATACTACTTTGATATGCAGCAGTAGGGATTAAGAAGTGAGTGTAATCAATGCCCACTGAAAAAAAAGTGGGTATTCAGCTTGTATCTTCACATACCCTCCACTACACCACTGGCTATTTGTGTTTTACAAAAAGTGTACTCTCCTACATGAGTGCGCTGTATTACGGTTGCTGTCCTTTCAAAATCACAAACCTGTCACACACTGAAGGCCTATAGGTTCGCCACTGCGCAAACATGTCTATAATAGATATAAAGGCTGTTAAGATATTAATGTTCAAGACAGGAGTGTATATATTTGGCCAGGCTAAGCGGTTTTATACGCTGACTGAATGGAAGCTGATAATGGAAGCTGAGTTTTTTACTATTACCAGTCCTCACTGTCCGAGACCAAGTCAAGACTGAGTACAAATGTATCCGACACAGAGACAAGACCGAGACACTCAATATGTGGTCAAGACCGGACTAGTACAACACTAGGTTAGCTTGCTTTGTCGCTAGCAAGCCAAGACAGTTTAAGCCTTGCGGCGGGAGCTATCCCTTTGTTAGTGTGGTTAGCTTGATTTGCAGCTCGCTAGGCAGTTTAGCTTAAGCCTTGCCGCGGGAGTTATCTCTTTGTTAGTGTTGTTAGCTAGCTTTTTGCAGCTAGTTAGCCAAGTTAGATAAAGCCTTATGGCGTGTGCTAACAAAGTTAGCTGAAGCCTTGCGGCGAAGGCTAACCCGAGTGTCGTGTGACGCTGTGTGATTGGAAACTTCGAGCATGTGACATGCCCCTAGGCGTATCCAATACACTCTTAGAAAAAGGGTTCCAAAAGGGTTCTGTGGCTGTCCCCATAGGAGAACCCTTTTTGGTTCCAGGTAGAACCCTCTGTGGAAAGGGCTCTACATGGAACCGAAAAGGGTTCTACCTGCAACCAAAAGGGTTCTACCTGGAACCAAAAGGGGTTCTTCAAAGGGTTCTCCTATGGGGACAGCCGAACAACCCTTTTTGGTTCTAGATAGCACCTTTTATTCGAAGAGTGTACTTAGACATCAAAGTATTTGAAATAAAGCTACTGTTATGATCGTTTAAATGTTTTACCATTAGAAGTGGCTATTTAGCAGGATTCATATCTTGTAGGATTCCAACTGAAATGTTGTAGGATTCCATGTAACCAAACTGCATTGTTCTAATCAGGAAGTGTGTTTGCAGTATTCTCCATCAGATTCTCTCAGCTAGCGTCAGTGCTCTCGGCGTGAGAGCTGGGATTCTTGGAATAGTTCAGACACCTCCGGGTCTCCGTGACTGACTCAGACACTTTAAGAGGAGCTGTATAACCCTGACTCTGAGGAGCTGTTTAACCCTGACTCCTCCGGGAAAGAGAGGAAATTACAGGCCAAAAGAGAATGACATGACCCAAAAAGAGATAGATGGAGGGGAGAGAGAGAGAGAGAGACAGAGAGAGTGTCTGCTTGACCATGACCCAGTCTGATGAGATGAGAGGGTGGTTGGTGTTGTGAGCTGTGTCTACAGAGGTGAAACAGACAGAGGTATGAGCTATGATTAACCTCTTTGTTTTAAAAAGGTCCTGTAGATTGACTCCGCTGTTGTAAGATGACATTCCTTCTTCCTCTGGCTCCACATGCCTCTCTTGCAACAGGATGTCCAGAGATTCGCTCCCCTTCTCCTCCTTTTCCTCCTCCATCTCCCAGTCTGTGGTGCCAGTCCGTCTGCCATTGGGCCGTTAAGGCTAATGCAACACAGCCTCCGGATTGCGTTTCAGCCCAATATGAACCACTCATACCCCCACCCCATCGTTCACTCCATCCTTCCACCTACATCACCCCATCTCCTCTCCTCCTCCTTGCTGACCAGGCCTGGCCAAGGAAGCACTCGTCCGATGCGAATCGGCAGAAAACGCAGCATCCCAAAGCCACCATTTGTGGTTTTCTGATCCAGGTGGTAAATTATTTATCTATTTGTTAAAATAGTTTCATGAGAAAGGGTTGGATGCTGCTGGTTCTGGAAGGATGGGGAAGGGGATGGAGGGATGATGATGAGGAGGAAAGAGAAAGAGGAGGATGATAGCGAGAGAGAGAGAGAGAGAGAGAGAGAGAGAGAGAGAGAGAGAGAGAGAGAGAGAGAGAGTGAAAAAAGGGTCTGGTTGCTTTGTCCCATTCAATCCCCATTTACTGACTGGAGAAGGATTCTCAGTCTAAAATAAATGTTGGAGCAGAACTTTAAAAGTGGGACTGAGACAATGTGCGGTGGGATCACACACAGTGCAGGGGCCAGTCTCCCTCATGACCCCTTCTTATGTGGTTTCTATGAGAACGGGCCCCTCAGCCACAATGTTTCCATATAAACCAAAGCAGATTTGGCGAAAGCTCTGAGCTCTTTACTCTAGTTTACCATCGTACTAATTGTTTGGCAGTTTCTGGATGGCTGCATCTCATGTGTCATCACCTTACTGCCTTCATATCACCCAGATGGTTAAAATACCACCATGTATAAATACCATCATATAACTGTCAGGTCCTATTCTATTCCCATCGGTGACATTCTCACTCTTCCAGAGAGTCATTTCCCTAAACATACTGTATACCCTTACAAAGTATATTTCTCTAAACACCATGCAATCTCCATAGACAAAAATTGGCAGTAGAATGGCCTTACTGAAGAGCTCAGTGACCTTCAATGTGGCACCGTCATAGGATACCACCTTTTCAACAAGTCAGTTCGTCAAATTCGTGACCTGCTAGAGCTGCCCCAGTCAACTGTAAGTGCTGTTATTGTGAAGTGGAAACGTCTAGGAGCAACAACGGCTCAGCAGCGGTAGGCCGCACAGCAGTGGTAGGCCGCACAATCTCACAGAACGGGACCGCTGAGAAGTGGTAGGCCGCACAATCTCACAGAACGGGACCGCTGAGTGCTGAAGCACGTAGCGCATAAAAATCGTCTGTCCACGGTTGCAACACTCACTACCGAGTTCCAAACTGCCTCTGGAAGCAACGTCAGCACAATAACTGTTCGTCAGGAGCTTCATGAAATGGGTTTCCATGGCTGAACAGCCGCACACAAGCCTAAGATCACCATGCGCTATGCCAAGCATCAGCTGGAGTGGTATAAAGTCATTGGACTTGGAGCACTGGAAATGTGTTCTCTGGAGTGATGAATCATGCTTCAACATCAGGCAGGATGGATAAATCTGGGTTTGGCAGATGCCAGGAGAACGCTACCTGCCCCAATGCATAGTGCCAACTACAAATTTTGGTGGAGGACAATGCCCACGACAATGCCCCATGACAATGCCCACGTGCACAAAGTGGGGTCCATACAGAAATGGTTTGTCGAAATCGGTGTGGAAGAACTTGCTTCCAGAGGCAGTTTGGAACTCGGTAGTGAGTGTTGCAACCGTGGACAGACGATTTTTACACGCTACGTGCTTCAGCACTCAGCGGTCCCGTTCTGTGAGATTGTGCGGCCTACCACTGCTGTGAAAAAACTGGATTGGCCTGCAAAGAGTCCTGACCTCAACTCCATTGAACACCTTTGGGATGAATTGGAACTCAGACTGCGAACCAGGCCTAATTGCCCAACATCAGTGCCCGACTTCACTATTGTTCTTGTGGCTGAATGGAAGCAAGTCCCCGCAGCAATGTTCCAACATCTAGTGGAAAGCCTTCCCAGAAGAGTGGGGAGGCTTTTAGAGAAATAAGCTTTGCACAGCGTAAGGGTATACAGTACGTTTAGAGAATTGACACTCTTTCAGAGTGAGAATGTCACAGATGGGAATAGAATAGGAGCAGCTGCTATTACAGCCTCCAGTCTTCTGCCCATGATTTTGGAATGAGATGTTCAACCAGCAGGGGTCCACATACTTTTGGTCATGTAGTGTATGCATGAATTGTTCCAATAGTACTGTTCCTTCATCTTGAGACACCGTAGCCAGTATAAATTTCCTCAAAATAGTCTGAATTAATCTAAGATAACTCATGAAATCTGTCAACATTTTTGTTGAGATCTTAGTTGCGCAATTTTACATCTAACGAAGATGTTTGGTGGAATATTTTCCAAATGATAAAATTTGCATAAAAATGATTCCTCTCGTTGAATGAGTAATAAATAACCAGCACTTCATTGAATAATCCCCTACCATTGATCACAGATGAAGGGGCGTAGACTTCGGCTACCGACTTCAGCTTGTCAGCCCAGAAAAACCTTGGCGAAGACCAAAACAAATAAAAACGTCACAGAATGTCATCATAGTAATATGCACTGTTTTGGATGGGAAGTATGTTATATATACAATTTATTATGTTATGTATAGTATATATGCTTTTTTTCTTAATTATAAAATCTATGTAATTATATGTATGCTTCCTTTGCGAAAGGTGGGAGAACTATTTGTTTTTTAATCATTTGTTTTTAAAAAGGAATTTACCAAGATGCTTGTATGTTCTACCTGGAACTTGTAAGTACACTGAACAAAAATGTAAAAGCAACATGTATTCACTTGTGTATGTCATTTAAGCCATATAAGTTAACAAATAGACCAATGACATACATTTGAAGTCGGAAGTTTACATACACCATACGCCAAAAACATTTAAACTCAGTTTTCAAAATTCCTAGGTCAGTTTGGATCACCACTTCATTTTAAGAATGTGAAATGTCAGAATAATAGTAGAGATAATGATTTACTTCAGCTTTTATTTCTTTCATCACATTCCCAGTGGGTCAGAATTTTACATACACTTAATTAGTATTTGGTAGCATTGCCTTTAAATTGTTTAACTTGGGTCAAACGTTTCGGGTAGCCTTCCACAAGCTTCCCACAATAAGTTGGGTGAATTTTGGCCCATTCCTCCTGACAGAGCTCGTGTAACTGAGTCAGGTTTGTAGGCCTCCTTGCTCGCACACACTTTTTCAGTTCTGCCCACATATTTTCTATAGGTTTGAGGTCAGGGCTTTGTGATGGCCACTCTAATACCTTGTCCTTAAGCCATTTTGCCACAGCTTTGGAAGTATGCTTGGGGTCATTGTCCATTTGGAAGACCCATTTGTGCTTTAACTTCCTGTCTTGAGATGTTGCTTCAATATATCCACATAATTTTCCTTCCTCATGATACCATCTATTTTGTGAAGTGCACCAGTCCCTCCTGCAGCAAAGCACCCCCACAACATGATGCTGCCACCCCCGTGCTTCACGGTTGGGATGGTGTTCTTCGGCTTGCAAGCTTCCCCCTTTTTCCTCCAAACATAACAATGGTCATTATATTCAAACAGTTCTATTTTTGTTCCATCAGACCAGAGGACATTTCTCCAAAAAGTACAATCTTTGTCCCCATGTGCAGTTGCAAACCGTAGTCTGGCTTTTTTTATGTCGGTTTTGGAGCAGTGGCTTCTTCCTTGCTGAGCGTCCTTTCATGTTCTGTCGATATAGGACTCGTTTTACTGTGGATTTAAAAACTTTTGTACCTGTTTCCTCCAGCATCTTCACAAGGTCCTTTGCTGTTGTTCTGGGATTGATTTGCACTTTTCGCACCAAAGTACGTTCATCTCAAGGAGACAGAACGCATCTCCTTCCTGAGCGGTATGACGGCTGCGTGGTCCCATGGTGTTTATACTTGCATACTATTGTTTGTACAGAAGAACGTGGTACCTTCAGGCGATTGAAAATTGCTCCCAAGGATGAACCAGACTTGTGGAGGTCTACAATTTTTTTCTGAGGTCTTGGCTGATTTCTTTTGAGTTTCCCAGGATGTCAAGCAAAGAAGCACTGAGTTTGAAGGTAGGCCTTGAAATACATCCACAGGTACACCTCCAATTGACCCAAATGATGTCAATTAGCCTATCAGAAGGTTCTAAAGCCATGACATAATTTTCTGGAAATTTCCAAGCTGTTTAAAGGCACAGTCAACATAGTGTATGTAAACTTTTGACCCACTCATATTGTAAGTGAAATAATCTGTCTGTAAACAATTGTTGGAAAAATTACTTGTGTCATGCACAAAGTAGATGTCCTAAGCGACTTGTTAACAAGAAATCTTGGTTGAAAAACGAGTTTAAATGAGTCCAACCTAATTGTATGTAAACATCTGACTTCAACTGTATAAGGAAAAACATACAAAATCTTACCAGATCTAAATAAGATTACTTATTAGATTTTTGTACAAATAATCGTCTTCTGCCATAAAGGATTCTTATTTGAATTTCATCATCCTTTCCAAATAGGCTAGAACATGTCACACTTGTCCACCTCATGAAATAGACACCTCACTTTCATCTGCCAAACACAGTTCGGTGATATATAATTTCTAGGAGGGATGCATTTTTATTCAATAGTCTAACAAAACATTGGGTTGATACATGATACATTTATTGCTGTAGACAATGTCCCAGTCTCTCCTACGCTAGTCACCCAGGCTCCTCATTGTCTCACAGCCCCATACCACCTCTGTTGCATGCACTTTCTCACAATACAGAGCCTGGGACATTGTCCTTCTATTCACGTGATGTGTGGAATCAATGCTATTATGCCTAAATCCACCTGGTTACTTGCTACTAATATGCCATAATTGGGTATAATGCCTCTACCAGAGTATGTCTTTAGAATAGGCCAAGTCAACAAAACAAAAATCCCTTCTCTCTCTTTTTATTACTCGTCATCTCCTCTATTCTTGGCAGTAATTGAAAATCATATTCTTATCTTATTGTAATGTAACATGGGCTGTGAATATATGAACATGATACCTCACACTTCTGAATCGTGTGGCTAAACTCTGATTACCTTAATATTTTGCGCTCCATAGTCAAAGCTGCAGGGGTGTGTTGTGAACAGTGGACCACCCTCAAGTCTGGCTGTAAGTGACTGTAAATGAAAACAAATGGGTAGTGAACTCACCATGCTATTCTTAAAAGAGGGCAGAATAAAGTATACCAATTTATCTGTGATAAGTTTTGTGAGATCTGTCTTCTGTGCGAGAGCTGTCTTATATTGTCTCCAGGGCCAGGAGTTTTTTCTGACCATGTGACGTGACTTGGAAAAACTTTATAAACAAATTACAATCCACTGGAGGTAAATCAAGTGCAACCAATCAGGTGCCCTGAGCGATCAGGGAGAACGAGATGACCAATCAGAGTTAACCGTGGGGAACTCCAGAGCCTGTCAGAAGGTGCCATCATAATACATGGGCTTGTAATGTCTACCTTACTAAGACACATTAGTGTTCATTTGTTTGTGTTCTGAGAACGCCTATTGTACTGAGACTGCATGAAGTGTTGAGAGCAACAATACAGTGAGAGCTAACATGAAAATTATCCCATGGCACATTACAATTTAACTTTTAATTACATGTTAGTAATTGGAAAATTGTAACTATTGTGGAAAATGGAAAATTGTAACCTATTGAAACTCACAGTTACAATAGGTAAACCTGTCATTCAATAGAATAAAATGAGATGGAATGAAGGTAGATGGAAAGAATAATTTAACTTTCGCCACATCGTGAAATACTCCTTCTTGTCATCATGGGGTTTCATCAAGCGATATATCACCACCCACACATACAGAGGTATCATGAAAGCATTGCTATAGAGCATGACTGGACGACGCCACCCCCTAGCCTAAATTGACCCAAATCAACACTTTAATTAGCTAAAGTGTCACGACTTCCGCCGAAGTCGGTTCCTCTCCTTGTTCGGGCGGTGTTCGGCGGTCGACGTCACCGGTCTTCTAGCCATCGCCGATCCACTTTTCATTTTCCATTTGTCTTGTCTTGTTTTTTCACAGACCTGGTTTTCATTTTGTCTCATTACTGTTTTCTATTTAACCCTTAGTTCCCCTCATGTCTGTGTAGGGGAATTGTTTGTTTTGGGCATGTTGTGTTTTCACCCGTGCTTTTATGTTTTCA
Source organism: Hucho hucho (assembly GCA_003317085.1). Taxonomy (NCBI): domain Eukaryota; kingdom Metazoa; phylum Chordata; class Actinopteri; order Salmoniformes; family Salmonidae; genus Hucho; species Hucho hucho. The sequence continues at coordinate 125,228 of QNTS01001744.1, read as the reverse complement.
CCCATGCTTTGTTCTACCAGTATTTTTGGTACGTGTATTTTGTACTTTTTGCCTAGTAAAGTTACTTACTACACTCATCTCTGCTCTCCTGCGTCTGACTCCTACACCAGCTACACCCACCATATTACAGAATTCCCCACCTTCAACAAGGAGAGGAACCGACTTCGGCGGAAGTCGTGACATAAAGTCAATAATTGTGGATAAACTACTATAATGGACTAAAATAAGATAATGATCAAAAGGAAAAGTGCAATCAAAGCAGTGTCTGCATTCCAAATAGTCTACTTTCCTTGTCCCCCGCCTGAGAGGACTCTTTACTTATCAGTGCTTGTGAAAGAAAAAAATATCTTTATTTATTCATGACCGCTGTAATATAACTGTTATATTGTTAATATCTATCAAGTCCTTTCACACAAAGTCGTCCTAAAGTCAAAGGAGAATAAATACAAGGAATTAAGTTATTGGGTCACAGAGAGTGACGTTGGAAACAAGCGCACACTGTGGCCCCTTGGGTACAGGAATAGTTCATCCGGCCGAGCCATGGAGTCTCCAGGACCAGACACGATGTGTTTTGGATAAGCAGCACAAGGTCAAAAGGTAGGATCTAAATTAAAACTTTAAATAAGAGTAGAGCTCTCTCATTAGAGTGTTTTTACACCACAGGGACTTCTTGAGCTAATAACCAGGCAGTCATAGACTGCAGGGGTCTGTATTTGGATGTGTCTCAGCAGAGGGAGAGACAGCCTGCCCTGTAATAAAACAGCTTTAATTACACTGCATCAGGAAAAGGATGCCGTGATAGAGCTCATTCACAAAGAGAGGGACACGGACACAGAAGGAATAGTGTGTGATCGTGAGGATGGTTCACCTTGGTTTGGTCTTGGGGTGGTAGTCTACAGACATTACTACAATAAGTAGTCATTATTGGAGTTAATGCACTGACAATCAATGAGGATTTCATCAAATCATGAATTCAGTTAACTTGAAATGACTGACTTTTTTAACTGCCCCCTTAGAGACAGATAATTATGTCCCTTAGAAAAGCTCCAGAAGGCAGGCTGTTGTTGGAAAGAATGATGCCTTCAAACAGCCCTAACAGCACAGCAACATCTGTTCAATCGCTTCCATTGATAGTAATCACAACTACTGGAAAACTGCTGCATATTATCTCTGGCAATTAGCAAAATACGGAACTTCTAAAACACCCGCTGGCTGTCTTTCTCTCTCTCTCTCTCTCTCTCTCTCTCTCTCTCTCTCTCTCTCTTCCTCTTTCTCTCTCTCTCAGTGGTTTTGAGGGACTCTTCTGATGTTTATGCCGCCTCTTGTTAGCCAACGTCGGTTGTAGTGAATGCCCATTGAAGGAAATTATTTTGCCGAATGCCAAAGCCATTGACGCTTTCTTCATATCCTGTCAGATAAGATGCCACAAAGGCCTCTCTTTTTTCTCCGAATCCCAAACCATTCTTAACATCTTGACAGCCTCCTCTCTCACTCCCCCTTGCCTCCTACTCCTCTTTTTAGGCGATAAAGAGAGTTGTATTGTCAGGAAGGACACACAGTCCTCTGTACGTATTCACAGATCTCAGAGGAGAAGGGGAGAGATGTCATGCAATGTCTCCAGCAGATCAGAAGGGTAGATGGAAAGGAAGGCAGAGAGAGATAAAAGGAGAGGGAGTGGGGAATGTGAAAGAAGGAAGGGAAGAAGCCAAAGAACAAGATAAAGTGTGAGACAGGGAAAGCAAAAGAAGGCAGTCTTGATCAATGTTCTACCAAACATTAAAACACTGGCTCGGGCCCCTCCAAATTAGTTTTGTTTTCCAAAGGAATCAGCAGCTGTTGTATATACAATATAGGAAAGCTCCTACAGTCAACAAGGATGAAGTGCTGACTGTTAAGTCTCATACAAGCAAACACATATAAAAAACATCTGTACTGTAAATTAGTTGATTAGTGTGCACCATGGGAGTTAACAGTAGCACATTTTAAGCGCATCAAATTGATTGTAAATTACATGCAGATCAGGACAAAGCTTGAGTGTTCAAACTCACCATGGTTTCAAAACACCCTTTGTGGCTGCTTTTGGATGGCTAGCAGCTCGAGTGCTCAGTAAAACATGCGCTTGATATTCAGACACACAATTAGAGATAAAATGGGGCAGCCAAAGCGATACAGCAGGGGGTCCTGGCTTTTTGACATTCTTCTCTAAATGCTGTTGTTTTTGTAAACAAGGTTGTTTGGAAAGGATAGGAAACACCTGTGTACTAGGGAGAGATGTGATCAGGACACTCAGATGCTCTGGAATCTGTCTCTTACTGATAACTACATGTAATGCTGTCAGCATGTCGGACAACCAGTGATCATGGCTATCTACCAGACCTTAGTGTTTGTCTTGGAATGATAATTTTTAGGTTGGTATGTGAATCTGTATCCCTCATTGTCTTGCAATGTCTTGCCCCTCTTTCTTCATCATCTTCCATCTCTCTCTCCATCTTTCTCTGGGTGGATCTTGGCCCTATATGACCCTATTTGTCTTAAATATCTTCACAATACAGTCTCTCATATTTGGTATTTATCTATGTATGACTGTCAACATACACCATATTTTTTAATTGCTCACCATGCATACAGAAAAAGTGCTTGATGTAAGTCCTATAATATACAGGATGGCTCCTATCAAAATTACTGGGATGCCTATGTCTTGTGATTACGCTGCTGCAAACCACACAGCCAAGAGACAGAAAATATGACATTTAAACTCAGACCCAGAGACTGGAAGCCCTGGCAACAACAGTGGCATATTAGAGATTACCCCGAGACAAAATGGCCGTAGTTTGTGTTTAACCAACATTGAGGCAATTCTGACTCTCAGCACATGGCATTACGTCTGGAGAGGTTTGGAGGTGCATTTGCCAGTCCAATTTATTGCCTGGAGTAATCAAAATTACTTTTTGAAAATTATAAAACTGATATGTTTCATAGCTGCTTCATAGCTGCTAGGTATCACATAAAGCTGCACTAAATATGATTTGGGTTTAGTACACATAACAAACAAAGTTAACTACTTAGGGAGTGGTGGGGCGCGACACTACCAGGTGAAATGCAAGGCGCCAAATTCAAAATCCAAAAGTTGAATTATTAAACATTCATCAATATACAAGTGTTGCATAGTCATCAAAAGCTCTGCTTCTTGGCAATATCACAGCGTTGTCAGATTTCAAAAGGGCTTTACGGCGAAAGCACAACATTTGATTGTTTGAGGGTAGCACCTCCAATATTTTCCCATTAGCATAAATTCATAAACCATCGCGGTTCACACAAAACACATTTCACAGCGAAAACAAATCCCTTACCTTTTGAAGAACTTCTGCTGAGGGCTTCCCAAGTGTCCAACGAAGACAATCCATGGTTCTTTTGTTAGAAAAAGTCATTTATTATATCCATAAATCTCCGTTTGGTTGGTGCGTTATGATCAGAAAATACAGCGTCCACTCGCCCATTGAACCGTGAAGAGAACTCGTTCAACCTATACCTATACACTTGTCCAAGAACAATCAAACATCATTGATAATGTATCCTTAGGAACACTTCAATGTATATTTACTATAATATTTCAACCGGATTATAAACTGGACGATAGGAAAGGAAAAAACCACAGCGCGCGCGAGCCCGTGAACG